>JARYHS010011408.1:94010434-94131127 GCA_031002005.1 Vandiemenella viatica
GGGAGAAAACATATTCCAATTACAGCCAAATGTCCTGTATAATTCATACTTCTTGCCGATTACAACGTACAGCTTTGAAGTATAACCACTACCGGCAGAGATGAAAACAGACTCCAGGCAGCCAATATGAAGTTCCTGAGATCAATGGTACAGAAAACCAGAATAGACAAGATCAGGAATGAAGTGATATGCAAACAGATCCCAGTCAATGAAACCCTTCAAGAAAAAAAATTGTTAAAGCATGGTGACTGGGACATATCAAGTGGTTGGACCCAACAAAAACAGCAAGGATATAGCTGGAAAAAGAACTGAAGGGTAAAAGGCCAAGAGTTCGGCTCAGAAGGAGATGGATTGATGTTGTGAAAGTGGACCTACAGGAGAAAGTTGCATCATAATCTAGAATCCAAGAAGAGGAAACAGGCAAAGGTGGCAAGCGCTCATGCACCGCACCCGAGAAACTGGAGACGAATGAAGATGATAATGAAACACTTCATTAAGTGCAGCAAGTGAGTTTCTAGCAGTTTGAGCTGCCATCCCATCCTGCTGAAAATAACCATACCATTTTTCTTCTTCGGAAAGTTCCTGGAAAAAAGGTGCCACAATAATGGAAGTAACAGTTTAATGGAAGATAACAGGCCCAATGATTCTCAAAGCAATGATTGCACACCAAGCGCTTACTTTTAAGTCATTCAATGGCAATTGAAGTAAAGTATCTTGTTTTTCTGAATTCCACTGTCAACTGTTTTGAGTGTTAACATAAAAGGCCTCGTTAGAGATTGTGGATCGAATATATCATCACCGACACCCTGCAAAATCTAACCCTAGGCCCCTCTTCTACTTCTGTAATTTTGTGCACCGTTATATTCTTTGTTCAAAACAATAATGTACCATAATTCAACTTATGTTCACACATGAAACTGATTAGTAAGAGACTGAAGTTACAAACCAACCAAACCACAAAGAAGCCAGTATTAACAATGGAAAAGATTGCATTATACTGCGTCATTTGACCGAAGACAGTAGGTGAGTAGTTTTTCCCGGCGAACACCCTGTATTAGGTCAGATGTATTAAAGATAGATAGAATCAGCATTGTGCCTTACCTTGTAATTATTACGTAGATTGAGACTTGCTGATAACTAAACGACTAGAAAAGTATGTTTCTAGTACCACCTATAAGAAAGGGGTGACAAATGGGATAAAAAAATGGCAGGCTAATTAGTTTGACATCAATGGTAAGCAAATTGACATAGAGATTGATATGCAGCCAGAAATGTCTGTCAAGGGGAGGAAAAAACTGGCTTGCAAATCAGCAACACGTCTATATGCAAGGATATTCATGTGAATCTCAGTGGGCAATGCACTTCAGATAAAATGGACAAGGGAGGGCAAATTGATAGTGTAGCAATATATCTTTCCAAAGTGTTTTACAGATTTATCTATTAAATGGCATTAAGTAAAGTAAACACTACTGGAATAAATTAAAAAGTAACTTGGTTACAGCAAGCTTAAAAGATAGGGGGGAAAAAAGAGTTTGGGTAAGGAATACCATTACAAAAGTAGTGAAAGTGAAAATGGTACAATGCCACAGAAAAAAGGCTGTTAACTATTCTAATCGTTGTATCAATGGTTTGGTGTAAACAATTATATTGTTTGCAGATCACCTAGTGGTGTATAATAGGATCAGAATTGGAGAGGACTGAACTGCTATTGGGTGTGACATGGACAGAATATCTAGCTGGCTAGGTCAACTTGGAATGAAGATAAATGCCAAGAAATTTTTAGGTACACAGATAAAAAAAAACTAAAGGTTGTTTATGATTATACGAAAGGGAATGAATTGTTTAGTGAAGACCTGAAGAATAACTCTCTTGACGTATCGTTTGACATTAAACTCAGTTTGGCAGGTGTCAGGAACAGGTTTCAAAATCCTACACTTATTGAAGAGGGTAGTGATGAGATGTATCAGAAAATGAAAAAATGGGTTACAAAACCCTGGTCTGACCACTGCTTGAATACGGTTGTGTAGTATATAACCCAGAGTTTGGGTATCAAATTTAGGAATTGGGAAATGTACAAAGGAGGGCAGGAACAAGCATTAAGTGACAATAAGCCAGATGACCCACAAAGCTGGAAATTTCAAATGATGATTACAAATGGGAGCCAATATAGTTATTTGGGGAAATTACCAGAAAACATTTTTATCGGCATGGCATAACGTCTCTCTAACAGCGAGGTCTTCAGAGACGGCAAAGGATGGGGGGGGGGCAAGGAATGGGAAGGAATTCGGCCATGGCCTTTTGAATGAAGCATCCCGGACCACAAAACACAATCAGCCACTGATATGATACTGACTTGGACCTTTTGGAAGATAGAAGTGTGGGGGAGAATGCTGGGATTGTACATGTATTGGTGATGAAGACTGGAAAAATGCTGGTGGCAGAATTACGAGATGACCATGGCCGCAAGCTGACACTAGGTTTCAGGAATTAGGGAGTGGATTTGTTTTTAGTTAGGGAATCAAGGACTGGAATAAATTACCAATGGAATAGGACAAGTGGAATGAAGAATTTACCAAAAACACTGAAAAGAATTTTAAAAAAAAAGGCAAAAGGATGGAAATTGCACTCAAACAATTTAAAAATAAGAAAAGGGGAATTACTAGTGTAGGGAAATTGCCAACAGAGTATATGCTCTATCGTAATTTAATTGAATGTAATTAACTGATAGGTGCAATGTTACATTTTTGTAAGTTTTTTATTGTAAAATTAAACTTCACAATGCATCACCATAATTCAGAATTTCTTCTAAAGTTATGACAATAGAAGTATTGGAATATAAATTGCTTCTTTTTTTGTACATAACAGGGGGGAAAAGCTTTGGTTACAGCAAGTAACAAGCGTATTATTTACAATGATGATATGTTTCAGTTATAAAATATGTTCAAAGAATATCACAAAATTCTTCAATATTTAGGCACTTGATATATTAAGAATAATAATTTAATTCATTTGAATATATCTGAAATAAATGAAGTTCTTTTTATTCCTTCATTTAAATGTTGTTCTAAAAATCAACTTTATTTGCTTATAAAAGAATATTTCTTAAAAATACTGGTTCAAGTAGGTAGACCATCTTCTTCACCTTTATCGCCATCTGCACAGTCCTCAGCAATTGAAGGCAAAGTACTTTCAGCAGCTATTTCCCCATGCTCACTTATAGGTTCCAAATCATGAAAGTCATGATGTGTTCGCCTAGACAATGGCACTAAAGCTGCTTCCAGCAATTCAAAATCACTCTCCATCATGTTCGTGGAACTGGTTTGTCTTGCTGGAGAAACAGAAGGAACAGGAATAGCTGCACTAGGAATATACTGAGCAACAGGTGATACTTCTCCCGATTCAGAATTTTCTGGTTCTTCTGGTGATATTGGCACTGATATATGTGAAGGCAATTCCTCCACCACAATGTTGCTTATTTTCTTCTCTTCATAGTCTCCAGCTGAATTCTTTGTACTTTCAGATGGCATATTTATTATTGTTACATCTGGATGTGCAGTAACTGATGGAACTGAAGAATAAGTTGTGATGAGTTGGTCATGACCTGAAGCTGTTGTGGTAACACTTGTGGCAGTGGCAACAGTGGCAGGAAAAGAAACAGATGTAGTTAAATACCCATCACTAGCTGTGACAGACACTGCAACTAAAGGTTCATCAAAATGTGAGATAGGAGGCAAGATAGTAATTACAGGCTCAGGTTCTGGTTTGATATTAGGCTCGTAGGTAATTTTTTCTGTAGATGATTTGTCTTCAGGTGTTACAGAGGTATCAGCAGTTGTGTCTTTTGTATGTTTCCTGAAAGCCTCTTCAAATGAATTTAATTGCAAGCTACGGGTCAAGCTGCTTTTCACATATTGTTGCCGAACATCATCGTACTTTGGATCTGATGTTTTTCTTTTAATTTCTTTGAAAGTAGATGGTATAATCGGTATGAATGTATGTCTCACAGCAGGACTATTCGGAATGACAACTCTTGTGGAAGAATCTTGCATATCTGAGGAAACATTTGTGTCTGTGAATGTTATGCAAGGTGAGGCACCTGTGACATCTTTCCTGTTGAATGAAAAATAAGTATTACAATACATTTGTGGGTGAAAGCAGGCCATGTAATTAAGAAATTGTAATAACTGCTTACCAATCCCCTTTTGTTGATTTTATTCCTCTCTTAAATGATTCTGATATTTTTGGTGTTGAGGAAGGATATGCATCTGTTACAGAACCTGTAAATAATAGTATGAGAAGAAAAAATCAGAAAAGTATTTTGTAAAGTGATATATAATTACATTTATTTTAACTTTTTGATATTATTATTAGCTTTATAAGTTTACCTTGCACATTTAAATTCCAGTCTTGGTGAAATGAAGTCTTAGCTGAGGTACTGCTGGCATCACTTCCATCTTCTGGTAATAGATCAACGGATTTCAGCTCAGATGAGACATTCTGAGGGGAAAAAAATAACTAATGTAACCAAGATAAATAAAATTATTGATTCTGAAGATGTAACAAATGCGAAACAGGTATACTACAAAATACATAAAGGATCAAGAATTCTATATAGCTTCTATAAATAAGATAGGATAGGGAAAAATAACCCATCACCTACCACAGATGAAGGCAGGAGGATGAGATGAACATGTAAAAAACACAAACAACTTCACAATATTTCAGTGACCACATCTCAACCTGCCACATGAATAAAACAAGATGAAGCATGCAGGAGGGTGGTGTCTGAAACAGTGGCAGGGGGAGGAAGTTGACCAGTGATAAATGTGGTTCAAAATATTCTGTAACAATTGGGTGAGGCAAAATGAAATTAAAAAAAAAATTAAAAATTAGGTGTTATAGGAGTGAATAAGTAAATAAATAATTAAAGGTGAAGTAGTGGCCTCAACCTACACCAAACCTTTCATTTACTATATTGTAATTTTAAAGTCATTTTCCTCATATATTTTTCAATATATGTATATATATTTAGCACAATTTTTTTTATATCTTTCTAGTTTTATTTATTTACTTATTCACTGCTATAACAGATCAAATCTCGCGGCGGACATCAGGAAAAGAAGATTAAGATTTTATGGACATATTCACAGACTCCCAGCAACTAGACTCATTCACAAAATTATGATGAACATATAACAGCTAAAAACTATGCCCTAGGTCCAGAAGATCAAAAAATATCTAGAAAAAGCCCAGAAATCATTTACAGACAAAAAATTAAGAAATGGGAAGTACCACCAGAGAATGAAGACACCGGGGATGAAATCGACTGAAGAAAGGAAGAGAATCCACAGAGAAAAAATGAGAGCTGTATGGAAACTCAGAAAACTGAATCATTAAGGCTTTGCGTGATCCGACAGGGTCCAATTGCAGATAATAATAATATATAAAAAAGTTTATTAACATCTCTGTGATATATTGTAACAACCCTCAAACCTAAACTTAAATGGAATGGTATTTTATGAAGCACTTATAGTAAGCTAGAGTTTGGTTGAATATGATCTTGTATGTTTGTTTTGCTATTTCCTGTAAATCAATGTAAATAGACTTAGTTTTTTGTAAAGAAATTATTTAGAGGCCATTTAATGTATTTAAGTACAGAATTATGCAAGAGAATTGCTTAAATGTTTGCAATTCCATGTATTAAGGCAAGTTATGGTGTCTAAAGGACAATTTGCTACAGTGAAAAATGATTTCTGTGGATAATTTTGTGTTTAAGTATCTTTAATTTCCATTTCTGACCATTTTGTAATGATGGTAAATGATTATGTATTATTTCTGATTGTTTTTAATATGTTTCAGTTATTTAAGTATTGTTAATGCTCGAGAAATATCTGTTGGGATCTTTTGAAGCATTCTAGAAACTTCGATGTAGCTTATTTAAAACTAACACCCAAGGCAGAGAAACAGTTTATACAGACTCAATATACGATGGTGAAGGACTGTATTGTCTGTGTAAGGAGTGTTGTATGCAATCTCTGGACTGTATGTATGCATGGAAACAGTATCGTTGACGCCGTGTTTATGAAAATAAAAGCATGTTTAAACTGAACTGTATCATGGATTAGTTATTTATCATATTAATTAAACCACGAACAATCTAATAATATGTTGCTGCTATCTAGGGACTTCACTCTGAACTGTCTCATATGTGTGACCGTCATAGTTATTACTTTTGCCCTTAAAGTGTCAAATTCCAAAAAATTTCTTTCCTCATTTATGATTTTACCTAATTGCAGACCTTTATCTTTAAAACAATACATCATTCATTGATTTCAGTTAGGTATTGAAGGAGATAAATGGCGCGTAATAAAAAAAATACAATGTAGAAGTAATATTGATACTTTTGCCCTTTAAGTGCTGAATTCCAAAAAAAAATTCCATTCATAAAATATTGCGTGACAATTTGGTCTTTAAAATGATACCTCATTTGTTGATTATGGTTAGGCAATAAGTGAGGTAAAAAAAATTAGAAATCATGATATCATTACCATTCAAAGCTAGGATTTGGAAAAGTTCTTTCTTAAAATATGATGTGACCAAAGTGGAGACTTTAATCTTTAAAATTATACCTCATTTCTCAATTTCGGTTAGGTATCAAGAGAGATAAATGGGTCATTGTGGCATAACAGGTTCCTTGGAGAAGTTATAAAAGACAAGGTTACTCTGGGGGAAATTGGTAGCCATAGTAACAAGATAGTGACAAGAGAGTAACAACATCGAGCAAGCAAGAGAAAAAGTTAGTGTGCGCTTTGAGTCGATATTTGTTACGGAGAGTAAAAGGACCTTGTATCTTCGGATCCTGAAGTATTGGATAATGTTTTAATAAACTGCAACAAGTCATAGAAAGTTTATACTTATTCAAATATGAAAGACTAAACTAATAAGTCAAAACGATTTTGTATCCCAGCTCCAACACCAAAGGAAGAACATGTAAAAATACAACATTAAAAAAGAAGCTTCATTCATTTAATAAAAATACAGCATTGTGACAGAAGAATGTGTCTTGGAAATATTAATACTTTGCCCTTTAAGGGTTGAATTCCAAAAAACTGCTTTCTTAAAATATGATGTGACCAAACTGAATCCTTAGTCTTTAAAATGATGCCTTGTTTATCGAGTGTGTTTATGTATCAAAGGAGATAAATGGTTCACAGGGAAAAAAAAAACATGGTTTAGAAAAATTATATTTTTGCCCTTTGAGAATCAAATTCTGAAAAAATCCATTCTTAAAATATGATGTTACCAAAGTAGATTCCATTAAGCTTTAAAATGATACCTCATTCATAGATTTCAGTTAAGTATGAATGGAGATAATGGCTTGTGACGAAATTTGTGTGCCTAAGTTAACACCTTAATCCCCTTCATTGCCATTTTTGCATTTTTCTAGGGGAATTCTGAAATAATTTTTAAGTAAATAAAACAAATCAACATATCATTGACATTATTTGAGATTTTTATTTCATTCGAGCCTTTGATTGGGGTCTTTAGATTCAGAGAGGAAAATGAGGAAGGATCCAACCAAGGCCTTTTAAAGGAAACATCATGCCATTTGTCTACAGTGATTTCAGGACACTAAAATTGGGATGGCTAAATGGTGATAGTCCCCATATATTCTCAAATGGCAAGTGTTCACTCAACAGAGTCAGTGAGATTAGACCTTAGGTTCATCCGTCACAAGAGCAGTGTCAGTTTGACCTGATGTGGCCAAATACAAATTTGAGCTGTAATTCACACTTAGGGTGAATAAAATCTCTTGAGCTTGAAGATCTCAGAAGTATTAAAAGACACATTAAACACGGACAGAGACGACCGCGCTATAACCGGAATAGCATTGCCGTGGGCGGAGTTTGTGTACTACACGTTTCTGCCGCTAGGCATTTATAGCACAGCTAATTGTCAATTCAGTGCCACCTGTGTTGTCGACCTGGCTTGTTCTGTTAATCTGCAATGATTGTTTTTGCTAGTGCTGTTTTGTTATTGTTTTGTTTTTGGTGATGGCAAGTTTAAGTGAACAACATGCAGCTGTGAAATTTTGTTTTCTACTCAGTAAAAATGCTGCTGAAACTGTTTTATTGTTGAAAACAGCTTACAAAGATGACACTATTGGAAAAATTCAAGTGTAAGAGTGGTTTGTTCAGTTTAAAAATGGCGACATGTTGATTGATGACAAACCTTGTTCTTGACGTCCATCAAATGCCCGAATCGACGAAAATGTTGAAAAAATTTGACAGCTTGTGCTCTCAGATCATCAACAGACAATTAAACAACTGTCAGAAATTAATGGCTTATCTTGGAGCTCAGTTCGATGAATTTTAACTGAAGATTTGGGAATGCAAAGGGTTGCTGCCAAGTTTGTTCCTCGGGCTCTGACTGACAATAAAAAAGAATGTTGAGTTGAAACATGTCGTGCTTTGAAACAAACATTTTAATCCAGATTTTCTGTCAAAGGTCATTACTGGTGATGGCTGTTATCGTTTTGACCCAGAAACAAAGCAACAGTCAATCCAATGCAAGACGTCATTGTCACTCCGTCCAGAAAAATGTTGTCTAGTCAAATCAAACATCAAAAGAAAGCTCATTTGCTTTTTTGATACCAACAGCATAGTTCATTCAGAGTTTGTTCTCCCACATCAGACCGTCAATCAAGAGACTGGTTCTTCCACCATGGCAATACGCCTACATACGCAGCTGTCTCTGATAGGCGCACAAGTGAGAGGAGGAACCAGACAAACCTTACTTTACTCTCCACATTATAATAGCTTTTACAATCCACATTCTAAATACCTAAATTTAGGGAAAGGGCATACTTAACTAAATGCAGCTTGCTGCATCTCTTATTCATCCCCCTCCCACCACCGTCCATCTCCTGTTGCAGGCCTTGCTAGGCAATCTTGTTTGAATTCCATTACTACAATATATTCACTCTCCTCATTTGAAAATAAATATGACCAATTAGTGTTAATTTACCTCAACAAGATTAGTTTAAGCAGTGTATCTGGTAGCCTTTTGATTTTTATACTTTCCATATTCAAATTTTTACTGTATGAATATTTTTGAAGGGTTGCATGGAAAAAATGAACCCTTTATAATAATTTTGTCATTTCTGTATGTCACAGCCTCATAATTCCATCACATTTGCACAGATTGTGATGAAATTTCACATGAAGCTTGATTTTATTGACTGCAAAATAGATCCACAGACAGATACTAGGTAAATGGGATACCAGTTTCCCTCCTTCCCCACCCCCCTCCCCCGAAAAAGAAAGATTGTTTACTTTTTGCATTTCAATGAGATCTGAATCCTCTTCCTCTAATTTTCCAACAGTATGATTGAATAATATAAAAGTTTCCCTCCTGCTAACCCACCAGGTAAGGTGTAGATCCTTGGTAAATACAATGTGATGGAAAGTTTCCAACTGACATATATTTGATACATTAATTAACTGATCTAGCAACATATCAATATCTAAAATTAATGTCTTCTAAAACTAGAAGAAAAAAATAAATGGAAAAAGATAGTGCTTAATTTCAGCTTACTTTAACAAGCTTCTTTGATGCAGCACTATTCTTTGATGCAGGAATCAAATGAGAAGATTCTGAAGCCTCATGTTCCTCTTCAGTTCCTTCACCAGCACCCCTCTGTACTTTCACTTCATGTTCTCTTGGAGCAACCATCTGGATAGCTGAACCAATTGTAGCAGCTGAAGACAGGGACACATCAGACATGCGAAACATTTCATCCTGAGAAAAAATTCACAGTGGTAGCACTTAGAATACTACAGGAAAAGTTTTAAGTTTCTTTACAACTAGAAATTTGCCAAGCAATATGAAAGCCCCTTTAAACAATATGAATATGTTCTATCTACATAGAACATTCCTAGCCCTCAGTTAGCTAATGAAGATGAAAAGTGTATTGATATTTTAAGATATTAATTGAATGAGTTTTTCTGGATGTGCAGAAAAGCTTTGTCAGGTCTATTATAAATAATGTGTTAGGCGGGATGGAGGAAAGGCTAAATTTTATAAGCAGTCTAAAACATGCAAACAAAATTCAATTTTCACTTGTGGAATATTGGAGTTACATCATAAAAGTAAATATAAAAATCATAGAATCTGACGTGTTCATTTGGAAAAGCTGATAGAACTGGGTCATTCTCCTCTGCCCAACAGGAAACTCATGTGACAAATTGTAGACATTTATTTCCAATAGAGTTGAGGTCTGGTAGATTCAGGGTCTGTTCCAAAAGTAAGTTGAATAAGTCCAGAAAAATGATACATTGCAGATGAAGGTACGAGCAACTAAAATTCTTCAAAGTAGCTTCCTTCCATGTCAGAACACCTGTGCCAGCATTTTTACCAGTTGCTGAATGCACCCTGGAAGGCGTTGATGATGACCTCATTCAAACACCTCATCATCACTTCTTTGACAGCTTCTAAAGTCCCGAAATGGTGGCCCTTGAGTTTTTTCTTGATCCTTGGGAACAAGAAGAATTCTGGTGGTGCCAAGTCAAGGCTGTATGGCAGCTGGGACAGTGTTGTGACACTGCATTTTGTTAAGTACTCCATGACAACAAAGACAGTGTGTGACAGCACGTTGTCATGGTGAAGATGCCAAGTGTCAGTGATCTCCTTCCTGACACGTTTCACTCTGCTTTGGAGCCTTTTCAGGACTTCCAAGTAAAAATAACTATTCATTGTTTGTCCTTGTGACACAGACTCTGAGTGGATAGTAAGAAAGCATAGCCTTCACATGGAACTTGCTCATTCTCATTTCTTTTTGGGCGTGAGAAAACTGTTGTGTGCCACTCAGCACATTGTCTTTTGGGCCCCAGTCATACTCAAAAACCCATGTTTCATCACCTGTAATCACATTATCCAAACAATTTGGATCACTTTCACACTGCTCCGAGAGTTCACACAAGATCGTTGCTCAAGCAGCCTTCTGTTCATTGGAAAGCATCTTGAGGACCATCTTTGCACAGATCTTCTGCATGCCCAAATCTTCAACAACGCTATGCACAGTACTTTTATGGATATTACACTCATCTGCCAGCATTGTAACAGTCAGGTGTCAGAGTTCAACATTTCCCTCACTTTCTTTACATTTTGGTCAGAAAGTGACATTGCCAGGCTTCCAGAGCTGTCTTCGTCATCGTCATCCTTTCTGCCTTCCCGGATCATCTTGTGTCAGTGGTAAACCATATTTTGGGACATGGTATTATTGCCATAAGCTTTCCTCAGTATGGCAATGGTCTGGTGCCTGTTTTCTTGAACACAACACAAAATTTTATCGCATAACAATGGTCCTTTAAACATGGCATCTTGAAATTCTGACGCATTGTTATAACAAGGGTTTGAACTAGCTCCGATGTGCACTCTGGAACAATCTGCAGGCAACTGACGCAGGTATTGTTGGCTTCCCTAAGCGCACCACCACCTTTCCCATTACTTGGTGTGCCTATATAGCGGCTTGCTTCAGCAGTGCAAGGTCATTCAACTTAGTTTTGGGAAAGACCCTGTACAATGAAAACATTCAGGTTGAAAAGATCAAATACTGTGTGCAATCTTTGTTATTACAATGGTAATAAACAAAAGCCAGAGAAGAAATTACAATGATGATAATACTGAGAACAGAAACGAAAAGACCACAGATACACAGATGAGCTAGTATGAGATGATAAGTTGGACTGAAAAAGAGTATAGATACAATATCTAAATAGCGAAGATATATAAAAATTTAAGGAGTGATTGCGTGTAATCTGAAAGGCAGAATTGTTTAAGAGAAATTATATTTTCAGGGTCATATAAAAGGTATGAATACTGTAAGATTCGAACAGTAATTATTTTAACATACCTGATAATAAAGCTCTTAAAATGTATCAATCCTTGTGACATCTACTTTTAATTTCTGAAGTGGACTGAGAAAATACTTTGAATTTGTATTGGTGTAATATAGCAACTAGCATTATATGTTACTTTCTGATTCAGTGAAATGTGTATGGAACAGAGGTTACTTGCTGTTCTACAGCGTCTGTTAATTATGTTGTTTTTCAATAAAACGTCCTTTGTACAGCTGATTTCTTTAAGACATTTCTCACAAAGAATCAGGGAAACAGCAGTATTCTATTTCAAATACTTTCAATACTAGCCGATACATAATATGTGCAATTGTGCAATATTTTTTGTACCTGGAATGTGTTTTCTCGGAAAATTGATGTGCGGCTTTGAGCCTGAGATTGTGATAAGTAGCTCATCCTAGAGCTACTTCTCGGTGCCCGGCGGCTATGTATAGAAGCACTACTACCCATTTGGCTAGCTGTAACAATATAGAAAACAATTAATAAGTTTCTTTTTCTGCTAAGAAATATTATTCAAAACTACTGAAATAATTGAATCATGTTTCAGAACAAAAAGTACAGCTCTTTGCTGCAATCATATAATGCAGCAACACTAAATATTAATTTTCTTGTTATATATCAGCAATTGACAACACCTGTCTAAATATACAGAATTGAAAATTAGGATAGAGAAAGATCCACCACTTACCTTCAGATGATGGATGTTGGGTGTGAACATACAGAAAAGATAAAAACACATGATATAGAAATTTTCAGGTCTAGCCCTTTGTCGGAGACTGCCTCACAGAAAGACTGTTGGCCAGTAAAATGGAAGGGGTAAATTCAAAGTGATGAAAGGTAGAGGGGCTATGATTCAGAGCCAATACCCAAGCATAGATAAATATCAAAACCGATCTCTGGTAGGTGGGTAAGCAAAATAATATAATAAAATATACATATATAAATTAAACCAAAGACTCTATGAAGTTAAACATCACCTCAGGTGGTTCAATTTAGGTAGTGGGGAAGGAGGCAAATAAACAAAAGTAATAATAATAATGACCAGATATTATCTTAAGTTGCCACCAGATGGTTGATTTGTTCCTAGTTTCTAATGGTAGGCAAGTTCCCACCTTCTGAGTCCAGAGGTTCTGCCGCTATTAGGGAGGACTCTGATAACACTGACTGTGAAACAAAAGTTGAAATTTCGTATCATAGGTGATGGCATGTACAGCTACTGGGTGTTTTGGGTTCTATGGGAATACCGTCTTTTGGTGACCATTTATTCTTATGGAAAGTGGAGTTGTGCATTGGTAGGGACAGTTATACTCGCCATTGACTCCATCTGAATTTCAGATGTAAAAGGAAACTTTTGCTTCTTATTGCTGATGAGATCAGGGGATGCCCGGTGAGTGAAAGAGGTATTCCTGTTATAAGTGGTATTCAGTCGCGGCCTTTTTTAGGATAAATAAAATAAATGTATTAAGATGTCTAAAAGAAATTAACGTCTCTCCTGATCAAAACTTACTGAAATTAGAAATTCCATGTGACATACCAGTATGTACTAATAAAGTAAACAATTTAAATTCATTGAATCAAAGTGTTCAGACTACTATTCTTCATCAAAATATAAGGGGAATATTCAGTAAAACTGATGACATTACTTTATGCCTAGAAGAGATTCAAAATTCCAGAAATTTCAACGTAGATATTTTATGCATATCTGAACATCATTTGTCTGACACAGGAATATCTCAGCTGTCCATCGCAAATTATAAACTAAGTTCTCATTTCTGTAGACGTAAAATGGAGAAAGGGGGAGTTGCCATTTTTGTTAAAAATAATATTCAATGCAACAGTGTAGGTGTAAGTAAGTATTGTATAGAACAACAGTTTGAATGCTGTGTTACTAAACTAGAATATGGTAAGGAAGAGCTCATAGTAATAGCAATTTACAGGGCCCCCTCAGGAAATTTTAGACTGTTTTTATCTCAGTTAGAGTCTTTGTTACTATGTTTCTAAAATAACAAACAAATAGTTTTATGAGGAGATTTTAACATTGAATTTCTCAATCACAGCAATGAAAGGCTAGATATGGAAGCCTTGATGATGTCTTTTAACTTAACGGCACTTGTAAATTTCCCTACTAGAATACAAAATAATAGCAGGACTGCAATTGATAATTTTTTTTATGGATATTTCTCAGTACAGTAATTACAACATACTTCCAGTAATAAATGGTATCTCAGATCATGATGCCCATCTGTTATGTATCAAGTCCAGAAACACTATCAAACAGATAAAGAAAAGTTGGGTATATAGAAGAAATATTAATGAAAACAATATACAACATTAAATAGATTCCTTAAATAATGAACAATGGTAAGAAGTGTACAATGCACAAGGTGTTAACGAAAAATTTGATTCCTTTCTCAATATATTTCTAACACTTTTCGAAGGAAGTTTCAAAAAAAGGAAAGTTGTCAATACTCCAAACAATGAACTGGGTAAGGGTTGGATAACAAAGGGTTTTGGAGTATCTTGTAAAACAAAAAGGGACCTGTACTTAAAAGTAAGAGAATCAAATAACTATACACTGAAAGCTCATTATAAACTTTATTCTACAATACTAAGAAATGTAATAAGAAAGGCCACGAACAGGTATATATCAGAGAAAATAGAGAATTAAGGCAATAAGATGAAAACTATATGGAATATAATAAAAACTGAAACAAGAAAATCTGTAATCACTCTAAAGACAAACAAAATGGATGTGTTCATAGTGAAGTAGTGAAAAATTTAACAAACATTTTACTTCAGTTGTAGAGAAATTAGGCATTGAAAAGCAATCCCCACATAGTGCCCTAAGGCTTCTTCAGACTGATTTCCCAAATAAATTTGTACAAATGCAATTGCCACCAGTAACAGTCTCAGAAATAAATAAACTGATGAAACAATTAAAACCTAAAAATTCTTCCAGCTATGACAATAGTTTCAAGCAAATTACTGAAAAGATGTTCAGATTGTATCAGTCATGTACTTGCCTACATTTGTAATGAATCCTTAATGCAAGGTGTGTTTCCAAATAGACTAAAATATGCAGTTTTAAAACCGTTGTTTAAAAAAGGAGAAGCAACATGTGTAGATAACTATCGTACCATTTCATTACTTTCCGGATTCTCAAAGATTTTTGAAAAAGTAATGTACTGTAGAGTAATAAAACATGTGAAACAAAATAATATCCTCACTAAATCACAATTTGGGTTCCAAAAAGATCATCTATAAGAATGGATATATATTCATTTTTAAATAACATAATTGAGGAACTGAATAATAAAACTGAGCTCTGTAGCAATATTTTGTGATCTTGCAAAAGCATTTGACTGTGTAAATCATGAATTACTTTTGAAAAAAATGGAATACTATGGTATTTATGGAACAGCAGGTAAATGGTTTAAATCATAAATGGAAAGTCGAATGCAAAAAGTTTCCATTTTTTATTCTAAAATAAGTAAAGATGTTTCATCAGACTGGCAAAAAAAAAAAAAAAAAAAAAAAAAAAAAAAAAAAAAAAAAAAAAAAAAAAAAAAACAATGGAATTCCACATGGTTCTGTCCCTCCTATTCTTGTTGTATATCAATGACCTTCCTGGAAACTTATCTGACAAAGTTAAGTGTGTTTTATTTCCGGATGACACTAACCTGACTGTGAGAAAAACACTAAACAGCAATCTAGAATTTAATGTAAATTAAGTACTTATTGAATTAGCAAATTGGTTTAAGGCAAATACATTAAAATTAAATTTTGAAAAAACACATTATATTAGGTTTAAAACAAAAAATTATGCACAGCCAGATTTCGAAGTAAGCTATAAAAATAACACAATATTAGAAACAAAGAGTATAAAATTCCTTGATATTAAAATAGATGAGAAACTCTGTTGGCATGAACATATCACTTCACTACTGAAGAAGTTAAGTAGTGCTACGTTTGCAATACAAACACTTTCTCTAACATCAGATCTAGAATTAACGAAACAGGTGTACTCCTCATATTTTTTATTCAGTGATGTCATATGGCATAATCTTTTGGGGAAACTCTTCACAAAGTAAAAAAGTTTTCATAGCACAGAAAAGAGCTATTAGGATGTTGTGTAGGGTACAACCAAGAACTTCTTGCAGACAACTTTTTAAAAAAATTCAATATTCTTACAATGACTTCTCAGTATATATATTCTCTCATGTGCTTTGTCATAGATCACTTTTAACCTGTTTACTTCTAATTCACAGGTATATAATTTCAATACAAGAAACAGAAATAACTTGCACAAAACACAAACATCTCTGTCATTAGTACAAAGAGGAGTTAATTATTCTGGTATACATCTGTTTAATAAACTTCTCAAGAGTATAAAACAGTCTGCAGATAATAAAGATATATTTAAAGGAAAACTGAGAGATTATCTTGTTGGCAACTCCTTCTACTCCATTCAAGAATTTGAACAAATTAATTAATTGTATTCCAATATGACTTTTGGAAAATTCAGTTGTAAAAATTAATGTTTATTGTTATTCTTTGTAAAATATACTTTTTTTTTACTATGATTATAACTCATATTGTATGTATGTGTATTAACCATGACATGTTTCACATCCCAGAGGTCCTTCCTCAGCAGGGATCCATCAAACAAGATAAATAAATAAAAATAAAAAAACCTATATATGAAGACAGGCAGTAGTTAATTGGTAAATTACAGTGGGAGGTTTTGAAGGTGGCATGTCCTATGATCAGTAAGCTTTCCACAGTAACAGTGTTGATGACGGTGGGACAGTGTATGTTGAACATCTTGCAGAGGAGTCTATTGCTACCTGTTGGGACGAGGAAGACTATGTTTGTGGACTGGGAGTTCGCTGAGGTAGGAGGCCTCCTGAAACAAATTCTGGGAGGGGCAGGGAGGTTTTAAGGAAATCATAACCCTGCAGGAGGATTCTGTTAATGGATTCGAGGCCAGGGTAGTATTGTATGATCCAGGACTGGATTGTGGTTGGTTTTTGCTGGTTTGGGATGATGGATGGGCTGAGTAGGTTGTAATGATGCCCATGAAAGCTGTTTGTTAACAAAAGTCGGAGGGTAGTTGTGAGATATCAGTGCTTGTGAAATGTTGTTTGAATATTGCATGAGGCACTGTTGGTTGGATCATATATGACTAACCCGAATGCCAAGCCTGTATGGAAGGGAACGTTTGGTATGGGACAAGTGGCAGCTGTCAAAATGGAAATACTGTTGAAGGTTCGTAGGTTTAATGTGGACTGAGGAGTTGTGTTAGCAATTGGAGAAGGACAAATCCAGATCCAAAATGTGGCCTGGGTGTGCGAGTAGGTCCAAGAGAACTTCAGCATGTTAAAGGTATTAAGATGGTTCAGGAAATTTAGCAGGTCATTTTCACCATGTCTCCAAATCATAAACATATCATCTATGAATCTAAGCAAAATATGGGGTTTCAAAGAGTCTTTCTTCAGAAAAGTTTGTTCCAGATGGCCCATGAAAACGTTAGCATAAGAAGGGCAATGCGGGTGCCCATGGCAGTGCCACAGGTTTGTTGATAGATTTTGACTGGGAGAGCCAATTTGATGAGGAAGGATGTCATAGGGAGGCTGTTGGGAGGGAGCTGATCCAAAAAATGTTCCATGGTCCTGAGGTCATGCCTGTGTGGAATTTTTGTGTATGAGGATGTGATGTCAATTGTTATGAGTTACATTTTATTTTCATATTTAGAGTCTTTCAAAATTTGAATTATATGTATTTCATCAGCCAGTGATTATGTTGATTTACCACTTTCAATGTATTATACCTTCAGCATTATCGATTATTGATCGAGTATTTGCCCCCCCCCCCCCCCCGTCTCCTAAACTACCATCTGTGCCGACATTGCCATTCACCGGGCAGCCGCCGTCGTGTACATGGCTGGCTCTGCCGGGTGTCTCACTTTTGCAAGAATAAAGCTATACGCCAAAATATTGCTTGTCCTGAAAATTTCTTTATCTGTTGTGTTTTTGTCTTTTCTGTGTGTTCGCGCCCCACATCCATCATCTAAAGGTAAGTGGTGGCTCATTTCCCTATCCTAATATACAGGGTGAGGCATTTAAAATTGTTTGTTGGAATATTTCGCAAAGTACAAATCGGATTAAAAAAGTTAATAAAGTTGTAATAATAAAGTTGTTCACCTCAAAGAGGGACATCCATTAACATAACACTCGACTCCCCTGCACCACCCCCGGGGGCGGGTGAGGGGGGGTGAATTTGATATCTTAAATAGGAACCCCTTTTTTTTATTGCAGATTTGGATTATACATGAAAAAATATGTATCTTTTGTATGAAACATTTTTTTCTTTTCATGATAGATGGCGCTGTAATCGGCGAAAATGAAATTGAGTTTAAGATTGTTGCAAAACGGTAATATCTCAAACAAATACACATCAGATCAGGAAAATCGAAGTACTTTTTTGATATTTTTGATAATGCCATCATGTGACACCTCCAACAATCAAATAAGCACAGACTGTGATCACGCGTCTCAGTCCGTGGTCAGACTGTGTATGTTACTTCAATGATTCGGACTGTACACATCTCATCGCAACTGTTCCACGATGTTAACAATTGCATAGAGAGTCTAATTTCTAATTTCCTAATCTGATGTGCATTTCTTTGAGATATTACCGTTTTGCAACAATCTTCAACTCAGTTTCATTTTCACCGATTACAGCGCCATCTATCATGGAAAGAAAAAAATGTTTCATACAAAAGACACATTTTTTAACGGAGAATCCAAATCTGCAATAAAAAATAGGGGTTCATATTTAAGATATCAAATTCACCACCCTCCCGCCCCCGGGGGTGGTGCAGGGTGGTCGAGCTTTATGTTAATGGATGTCCCTCTTCGAGGTGAACAACTTTTATCACAACTTTTTTTTAATCCGATTTGTATTTTCCCAAATACACCGACAAACAGTTTTAAATGCCTCATATATATATATATACATAATAACAATGAAAAAAATACGCTAAGTAGCGGAAAGGAATCAAATTAGGATAGGGAAATGAGCCACCACCTTTAGATGATGGATGTGGGGCGCGAACACACAGAAAAGACACAAACACAAATAATAAAGAAATTTTCAGGGAAAAAACCCTTCGTCAACAAGAGAACATTATGGGAGGTGGGTGCGGCCGGAGATTGCCTCACAGAAAGACCGCTGGTCGAGAAAATGGTGGGGGTAAATTCAAACATCGGAAAAGTAGAGGGGCAGTGAATCAGAGCTCATACTCGAGCAAAAATAAATATCCAAACTAATTTCTGGTTGGTGGTAAGATCAAAATATAAAATATATTGAAAAAAATATATAAAATATTATACAAATAAAAATATATTTAAAAAAAATATTTATGAAGTAAACATCACCTCAGGTTAGTGGTGGTTCAATATAGGTAATGGAAAGGAGAGGAATAAAAAAAAGGTTAAACATATGTACTACTAATAATAATGACCGGGTATTATCTCAACTTGAGACCAGGTGGTTGCCTTGTTTGTAGTCCTCATAATTTTGGAAAATGATAGGTTTATTTTCTATATACTTTATACATAAATGTTGCTTTACGAAAATTCTTACCCTTTTTACTTCTGAAATCAACCTGCAACAAACAGAAGACGAAAGAAAGAACAGTTGTGCAGATTCTAAAAAACAGAAAATCTCAAACCAAAGGACATATGATGTCACTTTTAAGGGGGTAAAGGCTGTCAGAGGAAAAATAAGGGTAGACAATCTACCAATAGAACAGGTTTTGCACTTCAACTATTTGACTGTGACATAAGTAATGACCAATTACTACTTAGATAACAAATTACACAGATGCCAGTATGACTGAGGTACCATTCATCTGACACTGAAGAATAAAATAAGAATTTTGTTAAAAAAATTTAAAACATTTTATAAGACAATCTAATGTTCTAAAAACTGGATTCCATCTCACAGAGATAAATCAACAAAAAATATTCAAAACAACGTTTAGACACAATGATTGCAGCAGCTTAAACAAAATAATAAATTATGATATAAGAAAAGGCTTAAAAATATATTCCATAAATGATAGAATCACACACAACAGCAACAGTATGTAAGCACCTTAGAATTTTGGTAAATTCTATTTTCTTAGCTTCAAGTATAAGGGAGGAAGTAAGCTTTCATTTAAACATATAGTTTTCATTGCACACACAGGTTATGGGAGGAACATTTCATGTAGAAGCTGATACCACATCCTAATTCATTAAATAAATCATTTTAAAAGCAATAAAGACACACAACATTTAATAAAAGCACTAAATAAACTTTTTATAATGGTAGAGAAACTTTTAACCAACCTGGAATAAGATAATCCATTATTGTCCCACTTGTAAACAATAGAATTTTGTTACGTGTTCATTTTACTATTCCTGAGCACTTTTAAATGAAGTGAAGTAATTTTAAAATAATAATAATTCAAAAGAAAACTAAATTCACTAAAATTCCATAGTTTCTGACCGTGTAAATAACGTAAATAAATTTTTAAACACTTCGATAAATACATTTCACTTTTAACATTTTTTATCACATGTTCCTAGTAATTTCTCGATCTAAAAAGTATATTCCCTGAAAGAACTAAAAATCTAGTATAACATATTTAAATTTCAAAACATTCGATGCAATAGAACAGATTTTATATAAGGTTTTAAAATTATTTCGTCACTAAATACACGTGTCTCACTCAAGAATTATTTGCAAATGAACCAGACCATTTCCACAGATAAAATAACTTTTAAAACACGTAATTAAATTCAAAGGAAACTCTGATAATTTCACTTTTTGGTATAAACAATACTTTAAGAATTATCCACTAGAAACCAAGTGTTTACTAAACTGAATAAAACCTGATTTTTGTTATATCCATAACTTCGCTATCTCGCTACCGATTTTTATAAAATTTACACCGTTGAACTCGGGAATTAATGTAGAACACTTTGGCACTAATTTCATGTAGATTAATTGTAATTGAGCAGGTGACCATAAAAAGTTTGATAAGACTACACACTGTCAAAGTTTGAACACTTTTTATAATCTAGATCGTTTAGTGCAATATATACACTTTTTGCTAAGTGGCTGTATACAGGTGTGGTACAGCTGGAGTCAACAAAAGCTGGAGCCCGGTGGAAGGGGTGTCTTTACTCCAGGAACGATATGTAAGGTAACTCCACGTTATTCGGTTTGTTGTGGGACGGTGTTGCTGCTCTAGCCTGTACTTGTAGTTCGGCCATGTTGGGTGCACTTGTAACAGATCATGATTTCAATGACTACTACGAACTTTTAATTTTCAAAAGGGGTTTTTTGCTGTCAGTATTATTTCTCTCCATAATCTGCAATTTTCTGGAAACGTTTGTTCGATTGCCTGCTCAACTGTATAATGCTAATTTTGATAAATGTGATGTTTTAAATAAACTCCAAAATTTTCTCCAAGTGAACTTTTTTGTCATTTCATGGTAAACTGAAAACCTTTTCCAAGTTTGTAGTTTAAACAAATTTGGTGGCGACCATTAAGCATTTTAGTTGAGTATCCAGGCAGGCACATGGTCAATTTAAAATTATTTCCTCAAAATTCCACCAACCCCAGTATAGGTTTGGTGTCTTACAAGTAGAAAAACTTCTTGAAAGAATGGACACTGAAAGTGTTACACAACAAACCAAAAGGCAGTACAAAGATGGACAGTCAAGTAGGTGGAGTGAAGTATGAAGCCAGCACAGTCAATTGTCTATTCCGTAGAGTTCAAATGAAGAAACGAACAGCTGTCCTTCAAGAAGCTTGAATTTATCTGCAACTATTAATGAAGACATACAATGGAAGGTAGTAGTAAAGTAGTAACTGATTAGCAAGTTTCTGAATTTAAATGTTACTTTTTCAGTGTCAAAAACAAATAATACAGAATTTCTCCACTTATGAAGTAAGATTCATCATTCAGTGATTTCCAAGCTGTTGCAGAAACTGAGAGCTATTAAAGGTAATCTGTGCAGTGAGAGAGACATAAATATTGCTATCACCTATCTACAAGCTGTTGCAGTGGATATATTTTAATTATTGTAGGTTTTTATTTAATTTCTCCAAGTCTGAGCCTTGGTGGCGCATGTGCGATAAAAATGCTAGTTCAACCGAATGGAAACCGCCAGCCATCAGCTCAGCAACTTATGCCAGCTAGTGGCTGAAATCGCACACCCAGCTAAGTTCACATTGTTGCGAACAACTTGTAATTTTTCTCACTTCTATCTGATATTCAGAAGCAGCGAGCATTGCCTTGGATCATCTATCGATTTATTGCCACTAGTTCTTAAAAATTCTCGTTCGACTGTCTTAGAAAATTTTCTATGTAATGTGATATCCTGCGATTGTGGAAAGGTGTATATTGGCGAGACTTCCCGAGCGGTTACTGTAAGACTAAAAGAACATTGTCGTCACGCAAGACTCTGTCAAACAACAAAATCAGCTGTAGCAGAACATCAGATAGAAGAAGATCATAAAATTCAGTAGGAGAAGACAGCAGTAATTGCACAACCGAAAGGTTTCCTAGAATTGAAAGTAAGGGTATTGATAGGAAATTTTCAAATAACCCAAAAATTTCAATAAAGACAGCGGCTATGGCTTATGCAAAATGTGGACAATCGCAACACAAAATCTCCATCGACAACACCTCTGGAACAGCTGACACCCGCTACCGGTAACCAAAACAGCGAGATCAAGCGGTGTGAAAATCGTCACAAGTGATACTTCACTTCTATACAGCCCTGATGAAGGCCCCAGGTTGGGCGTTGAAATGTTGGTAGTAATACATCGATATAAGCAGCGCAAATCCTGAAAAAGTAAGTGGAATATTTGATTAATCTGACAACTGCTATAAGCGTAAAATACTGTATAATGCAAAGATATATTTCCACCAATTGTGATCCAGGAGGAGATGAAGCTAATACAATGACAGCCTTTGCTTTTTATGATTTTGGTGTCTAATATGTTATATCACATAATACAGCTAACACAATACAAATAATCATACTCTAGTTAAACAATTTATATTGGCAAAATGAATATAAAACCAGATATGATAGAAGAGTGAATGGTAAGCAGTACAGTTACTAGCAACCAATATAAATCTGGAATGCTTTCAACATAATGCAGAACCAAATAAGTGCCTATTTTTTTAAAAAAAAATCTAGTCAAGCTTAAGCAACCCAATTAAAGCTTCAGTAGATTTTTCATGTCTCTCAAAATCAAGTTTTCTGGTGATTTAGTTCTGTGAACCAAAAGATGATCCATTATTTCAGCAGCTTTTGCTGGTGCATTTAATAACTCATTTTAATCCTACTTTGATATAAATGTTTTGAATACTCCAACAGGCAGGGCTGGTAAAGAAAGTAATGTCCTTGCAACCAAGCCCGGTTTTGCAGGCAAACTTAAAATGATGATCTGAGCCTCTGTTTTATACAACTGCAATAGCTATATGATTAACTCATTTTAACAAAAATATTTTGCTACTGACATGGTGTTTTGAGGGGAAAGGGGTGGGGTGGGGGTGGAGGTTGTAGCTCATCGATATAATTACGGCTGGGAGAGCATTCATCTGAAATGATCTCAGGAAATCATGGAAGAACAAAATCCGATGACCAAACCAGGTATTTGAATAAGCGTCCACCCAAACGCCAGCCCTAAGCATTACTGCTCACTCATCAGGCACAATGCTGGCATAAGAACCCTGTACAGAACTGCCTTAGTGTTACGTCTTTTGCTAAGAATATTGTCATGATAATAGCTAGTACCTATATCACGGCTGCTTTCATCCCTTCGAAATATTTTGGTCAGCATGTTGAGGACGGAACTTTTGCGACTAGTCCTTGGACCAGAGAAACTGCCAGTATTAACAGAGGCCGCTGAGCCAGTTTTAAAGCGACTCATTATTTTCATTGGATGAGTTTCTTTCCTTGAGCCTGAATTCTGTTGAATATCTCCATCAATCTGAAAAGTAAACATTTTTCCCATCATTATGTATTAGCCTAAAACACAACTCAGAAACAATGGAACAGGAAAAAATTTCTAATGCATAAAAATTTAGAAAGGGAAGACAGATTCAACACTTACCAAGTTGAAAGAAGGAGATCTGCAGTGACAAATAGAGATAATTTAGAGTTTTGCCCTTACTCATGAATATAGAAAAAAAGGCACATAGCTAGACTCATGTGTGCCTGCAGTCAACCCAGCCACATTAACACTTACAGTGCTGGCCCGATGGGCACAATTCCCTCCTTGTATGCTGGCTGATTTTTGATATTTTACAGTACATTCATCTGAGCATAAAATAAAATTGTTGGAAGCTAGGCAAACAAATAAAACTGTATTTTATTTGTCTGAAAGTAGTCAATTTTTATGTCAGTTTTGCGGGTTTGCCAGTGGAGTACTTTGCTTTATCACTGCACACAGTGCACCTTCTTTGGGCTTTCTTCTTTCCAGCTGGCATAGGCACTCTACCTGGAAAGTGCTTCTGTGTCAATCTTGAAAGTTTTTTTATTGCCACTAATCACATCATTGGTGTCACCATCAGAGAGCACCAAGGCCGAACATATCTCCTGAATGAAATTTGTTATTGTGATCTTCTTTCTTGAGACTGTTTTGTGCAAAATGCATGGGTTTGATAAACTCATAATTATCAAATGAAAAGCAAGTTTATTCTACTACTTCACTGTCTTGTATATAAGAGCACTGTAGGACAAACGCTGGTCGAAGAGATCTACACCTGCCCTGTGCTTGTTGTAATCTATTCCCGGATATTCGAAGGTTTCAAGAAAGTGGTGAACTCTGGTGGCAGCCTGATGAACTAAAATACATAGAGAAGCCATCTGAGTCACACTACGAATGTACCGTGACGTTTTTAGCCAAAGAAAATCGTGAAATGTTGATGAACATAACATTTCGTTCGCCACACTTTTTGAGAGAGTTTGTGGAATGTAATATTACGTTCACAGCACTCTGTAATAATGATTTGATTTTGACTGTTGTATTCAGAGCAGAGGAGAGCTGGGTGACAAAACAATACTGTTAAAAATTTTAGGCATAGAAGAGTAATTAATCATAAGGTAACAATTTTCTTTTCCTTATGGCTTCGTGCTTCATCAACGTCAAGAGGTCATTAGAGGTGAGAGGATGGCCAGATAGCAACAGTAATAATTGAATAAATATATAATAACAAATTTTCATTAGAATTTGCACAAGATATTTACCAGGGTGAAATGGTAAAGACGAAAGTAAATATTATCCAAGATTATAGCCTGGGAGAAAGGATGTCTAGAATGTGTTAGTAGGCCAATATTCCACCCTATGGAGCTTGGATGCCGATGTGGATTCAGGGAGTACTCTTATGGCTCTGACTGTGAAACAGTTATTACAGTCATGAGAGTTGTGGGAACTGACACAGGCACTTACTGGATGGTATGGTTGTATTTTTGTATTTGTGTAATGTTTTCTTCGCTTCCTGGAACTTTGGTAACTGATAGGTCTACCTTACCTTTCTGTGTTAAAACATTAAGCCAATATGACTGGTAATTTTTGTTGACATCAACCAGCAATGCTATGAGGTTGGTTTGATAAGTTCATGACAAAAAATAACTTTAATTTCTCAACATAATCTCCTCTCAGTTGAATAAACTTTTAGTTAAATGTTTTTCCAATTTTTTGATGTCTTCCAAAAAAAATGTTGACTTTTCAAAATCTGTAATATATGAGTTTGTTTCCACTATGATGTCTTCAGTGGACATGATTACTTCCCACTAGAGTCAATTCTTTCGCTTTTCTGAAGAGAAAGAAGTCACTCGGAACCAAATCTAGCTGTTTGTAGTGTAATTCTACAAATTTAGCCATTGCAATAACTGACCTTTTTTTTTACATAGGGGTTGTTCCTTTCACAATTCCCCATGAAACTGATTTAGTAGTGTTGAATAATATTATTAACCTTTTATTCTTTTCTAGGTATATCACATTCTTAATGCTTTTTTATCTTTATTAGTTGTTGCGGATGTATTCAAATTTTTAGTCTGCTTGTTTCTAACTGTGCCAACAAGCTTGTTCTCCGATTTACACCATTCCATTCCTGACTAGTCCCTAATGGTCACATTAAACCAGTTATCTAATATCTCTGCCCTTCTTAAATACTCAGTAAAATTTTCTCCCTCCTTATCTATAAATGTTTGAATACCTTCCTATCTTCTCAATTTTCTAAAATAATCATAGCAATTTCTAGATGCGTCATTCAGTGCTTCTCCTGCACTGATACCATTCTTAACAAAACTATCTTTAGCTTCCTTCTTTGCTGCTATTAATTCATTGTTTAGTTGTTTCAAGTGTTCTTTTCTCTTAATACTAGCCTCTTTAATCTCCTTACTATTCGATTATAATATGTATGTTCTGATTTGATATAAACATTTCTTCTCCCATTCTTATTATCTCGTTCAACTGTTCCCATATCGTCTCCGCCATACTTGTGCCTTGTTATAAGTGTAAACATTACCACCTGCAATTTTGCCCACAGGTTTACTGAACACTCTGATATCCATCAGAACTGCTGACGTACAACTTCAGAATAGCAACAAAACTGAGACTTGCATCAAGATTTGCACCAACTACTATAAAAGTCAAGGACTTATCACTCCATGCCAATAACTTTTGTTACCATACTAACTATTACTAGCTTCTATTACTATACTAATAAAACAAACATTTGTTATAAACTAGAGTACCATTTTTTTTTCAACACCAATTTATCGGTATTAAATGTAGGAATTATATTTACATTTTAATTTCTATCCATCATCATTTTTAATTTACAATGTGAAAATTTTAGATGCAGGAAGAGTGTTTCCACAGACAGGGAAAGAAACTGGCATAAAACATGCTGCTACAATGATTCTATTAAATGTTAATTTGATGCAATGAAAGGCATAGTGAATTACAGCTTTCATTCATAGTACATTTGATTACTGATAACCAAATGGTAGGACGGTGAGGAAGCAAAAATCAGACATGGGTTAGTAAATTAATTTTTGTGTGTGGCTCATTTGACTCCCACCCTTCATTCCAGGTTCTCCTAATGAGGAATAGTTTATATTAAAAATTACATTATTTTTCCATGTTGCTTTTTTCTGTTTCTGTGCCAGCTTGCTATCAGCTGTGGTAAGTGTTGATTCCTTTCCCTTTCCTTATTTATATTAATATATCAATTTTTTCAATCAAACTCGCAATCATTTTTTACCACTTAAAGGTTTAACTTGCACCTTTGCACCTCATTTGCACACTGGAAAACAGTAAGAGCTTTGACTTTGGTTGGACAAATAGTAATATTTTTTTGGTATTAATAGCCTGATTCATTTAAATTTGTTAAAAGGCAACATAGAAATCATTATAAGCAATTTACCAAATATCGGTGCAACCAGGAATTTTTAGTCTTTGTTCAGGGCGATCCATGGTTTAGATTTCACGTTAAACTCTAAGTTCTTGAAAAAAGGAATTAGCTATCCTACCTCTGACTTAGTATGGCTGGTACAATCTGCATTCTTCAGTGGAAGTGTCATAACTGATGGTTATTAGGAATAACAGAAAGAAAAATATGCTTAGTTCATTTTCAACAGCCAACATTTCTTCTAAAAACTTTCCTAAGTAATTTTTTTTCTCGAGATCAATCTAAACAATCCAAAAACTAATTTTTCCATGGGAGCACACTTTTTAATAAAAATCTTTAAAAAAGGCAATAGTTTTTCCAGTGACTAACTATGATAAAACTTTTGCATAGCCCAAAGTTTTAAAGAAATTTCTTAGAAAAGGAGGAAAGCTAATTGTCATGTAGTGACAAACAGACTACAGAGCAGAAAAATGAATAAGTTCAAATGTGTGGTTTTATAAAATATTAACAATGAGCAGGATAATGCTTTGGATGATAAAACTTTATAAAATAAGAAGTCCTGCTCACTCCATACTCACATCCAAGTCGCCCAAATCATCCCTATCATCTGCCAATTCTTCTGCCACTGTTTCTAAAGGCATAAATTCTGCCTGATCAAGTGATACTTCAACATTGTCAGCAGAGTTTGGTGGAGGCCCTGTTTGATACTGCTTTGAAGCAGCAGTATAAGGAAGCTCAGCAGGGAATATTTCATCCCAATACTGATCTTTCACCATCTCTGGATGTTCCTGATGCATTTCATCAACAATTACATATGATACCTTTAAACAAAAATTCACAGATATAACTTTTGCCATTAGCCTAAAACAGATTAGCAAGAAAGTTGGTTCTATTTTTTTTTTTTTTTTTTAATTTGTTACTAAATTTTGTACCTGTAAATTCCTGTCAACTAACCAATTCAGCTCAAAATCATCATCATCTTCTCCAAAAGGATTAACAAGAGACTCGGCTACTTTGAGCCACCCCATGTAGAAGGTAAACTGAAAATAAATATAACATTCAATTAACTCTTCATTATAACAATTTAAAGAGAAACTTACATAAACTTTGAAAAAAATCCGAATGATAAAAACAAACTTACTTGTAAAATTGTAAAAACAGGAACTACTAAGTCAATTTCATGCTTGGGATACCCCTTAGTTGGATCAAGAAATTGGTTGGCCATCAGAGATGCGACGAAGTATGCATACACTGCGAGGGTGACGACCTGGAAGCACAGCGAGGGACCTGTCAACAGACAGTCTTGTAAGCAGAAGCTTGGGAAGAGATCATCTCTTGCATGGGCACTCCCATTTGTTATGCTGAGTTAAGCTCAAAATGTGACTTGTACAATTATGTTGAAGCTTGGTTGCATGAGGCTGAAGAAATTTTGCTATAGAAACTAACAACGGCTGTAAAATTAAAAAGTGAACCAATTGGGAAGGATGTAAAAGATTTTTTCAAAATAGGTTAAATTAATCAAATGCTAATATGTTACTTGTGATAGAATAAAGGATGAAATTTTATGGAAAATTGCATGCCATCAATGTAGAAAAGTGTGTTATATTACCACTACTTTCTAAAAAAAAAACCTCTCTTGTAAGAAAATGATGTTTGCTCCTTTCATAACTGAAAAATCATCTTTTCCCCTTTAATTAAAAACGTCTCATAAATCTAATCCGTTATTAAATAATAACGAGAAATATGTATTCTTCATATCATCTTAGCCATGAAACAGATTCTTTAGTATATAATAAGAAGTTTTACTTCATGTCATATTCATCTGTTCTTGAGGTAAGATTGACAAGAGAAGTATACATATTCTTCAATGAGACTTAAGAACACTACAATTCTATAGGATACCTTATCCCTCAACTAACATTTTAATGCCTATTAAGTAAGCTCAGCAAAACAACAAATATATAGAGAAGAAGAGTATACTTGTGAATTTTTTTTTACTGATCTTTGAACAATCTGTGTAAACTCTTTCCAAACACATTGTAACATAATTTTACCTGAGTGTAAACAAGAGGTATGCTGATCCAGTCATAATTTAACATTCCTCCACAACCAGCTCTGAAAGTATTTAATTCATCAATGAGTGTCTTCATTGAGAAATCGTTATTAATTCTTCCCTCTTTTCTTGCACGTGTTATAATACTGCCTGCCCACACCAAAGGCATCCAGTATTTGGGGTGAGTCGTTTTCTGGTCCAGGGTTTCAAATATCTTCTTCTCATTTGGTTGCAAAAAACCAGCCTCAACCAAATGGTCCAAGGTAGGGAACCTCTTCTTTACACGTGGACTCATCATACGAAGAGTGATAACTAAGCACAGATTAACATATCTTATAACAGTTCTACGCATCAGTCTTCCTCTGTCATCCTGATAAACAAAAAATAAGTACATACTCACTATTTAGACATGTTTAAAATGTGAAACATGCACTTGGAAATAGGAATATTTTATAACAAATTAATGCTAGGCTAGTGAAATTTAATATCTCTGTAACATTAAGAGATGATATAAAAAGCCTCAAACTATGGTCACAGGATAAACTATCCCTCATAACATGTGAAGCTGTTATGCCTGATGATGATGACAGGATGACCCTAGAATAACAATTAAAAACTGAGAGGTATCAAATAAGATACGTTTTTGAATTTGAATATTAAAGTAATGTATGAAAGGGAATAAATTGTATTGACTTAATTTATTTTAAATTGTGGTGAAGCACTTGCTCTGGTGGCAATTTCCCTACACACCCATTTTTTCACTTTCCTGTACTTGCCTACTTTTGCCCTGTACAAATTTCAACTTCAAATTATTTCAGCATTTTTGGTAAATTATTCATCATTTCTCTTGGTAATTTATTCCGATCCCCGACCTCCTTACCTATTAAAGAAAATCTTCCCACATCCTTATGTGTGAAATCAAGAACCAGATTGTAGTCACAGTCTTCTTTTCTCTTCCTTGCACCTCTCCTAATTCATCCACCAATATCCTCCCATGCCTCATCACCAATATATGCCTTGTACACTCTCATGGGTCCCTTAACCCTCCTCTTGTCTTCCAATGAATCCCATTCCAGCTCCTTTAACATATCATTTTCTCATTGGATTCTGTGATAAATTCCATAGACTATACAGTATATGCTTATCTTCGTTTGTTGGAATTTAAAACATGCAATCTAGCAGAGGTTTAAAGAAATCAAAGGGAATATTTAAATAAGAATAATAAACACCTTCTTCTTTCAAGATTAAATTTCTCATTTAGTGAACTGATATATTAACATAATTTTCATTACGTATGAAAAATTTTGAAGCTATAATTTAGAAGAAAAACTGTATCTAATAATATATGAAAAACAAAATTTAAAATGTAATTAATAAACATACAATCTTATCAAACATAGTAAATGCTAAATTTTAAAGACTTCTTATGCCATGTTAACATCTTCTAATGTGTTCTTAAATAAACTTCATTCAAATATTATTTACCTGTCCAAGGATGAGGGTGCTCACAAACATCGCTAAATTATCTGGCCATGGCATACAGATGTACTGATCCCACCATCGCTTAATAACAATGGACACATAGAAACCTAGTATAAATGCAATTGGAATCAAATCACCATAAGTTTGACAGTGAAGAGCTACTCTCTCAAAAAGCCTGGAATAAATATAAAAAAAGAATTGCATAAAAAGATGAATAATAAGCCAAAAACAACTGTACACTGTAGCAATACATCTAAAATTTATCATTATAAATTCTACTTAACATTATAAAATGAAAAATCAATTTTCTAATTCATTTTAAAACTACTAAGAAATTAGTTATTCAAACTGTGCTGTCAGAAAAAAAATCCATATAATATGGAGAAATATGAAACACACAGACCTTCCCAAACAGTTTAACACCAAACATTCAATCAATACGAGTTAAGATACATCATTACTGTATAACAATTCAACACTCCTCTATTTGCCTCATGTTATTCAAGAGTTATGAACAGAAATCTAAAAGCCTCTTCATTTTATGACTATATTAATATAAAGGCTGTATTAAAGAAAAGCTTAAAATAATATGTATGAATACCAAGTTAAAAACTGTGGATACAGTAAGCGAAGTGGGCAGCCGTTTTTGCAGGAAGAAAAGGTGCTGGAAACAAATTAGCGGAGAAGAAGAAGACTATAAGATACGAACTTACAAGAAACTATAATTTTTTTTTAATTTTAATTGCAACTGAGCGCACGCTCAGGTGGAAATTTACCTACATACCCATTTTTCCCCTTTCCTGTACCCACCTACATTTGCCCTCTACAAATTTCAACTTTAAATTCTTTCAACACTTTTGGAAAATTATTCATCACTTTTCTTGGTAAATTATTCCAATCCCCGATACCATTATCTATAAAAGAGATTCTTCCTACACTCTTTTGCTTGGAATCGAGTGCCAGCTTGTGGTCATGGTCATCTTTTCCCTTCCATGCATTACTTTTAATTCTTACACCAATATCTCTCCATGTCTCATCACCAATATACCCCTTGTACACTGCCATGACCCTCCTCACCCTTCTCCTGTCTTCCAATGAAAAGTAGTGCATGGAAGGGAAAAGATGACCATGACCACAAGCTGGCACTCGATTTCAGGCACAAGGGTGTAGGAAGATTCTCTTTTTTAGGTAAGGGTGTCAGGGATTGGAATGAGTTACCAAGAGAAACGATGAATAATTTACCGAAAACTTTGAAGGAATTTAAAGAAAAAATTTGTAGAGGGCAAATGTAGGTGGGTGCAGGATAGGGGGAAGATAGCTGTGTAGGGAAATTGCCACCGGAGCCTGTGCTCCATTGCAATTAAATTAAATTAAAAATCCCATTCCAGCTTTTTTATCATATCTGTTACTGATTGCATTCTGCTACAATTTCCAGAAACAAATCTAGCAGCCCTTTTTTGCACCCTCTCCAACTCCTGTATATTCAAAATGTGGGTCCCATACTACACCACCATATTCGAGCAATGGTCTGACTAAAGTTTTGTAACCCAATTCCTTTACTTCTCTCATACATCCCCTCATCACTCTCTGCAACAAGGGCAGAATTTTGAAACCTTTTCCTACTAGCTGTCCCAAATGTCCTGCCCAGTTAAGCTTGTTATCAAATGTAATGCTAAGATATTTACATTTCAAGTCTTCAACAAGCAATTGTTTCCCCACCTTTTAATCATAATCAATCGTTTTTTATCTGTGTATCTAATAAGCTGACTCTTGTTTGCATTTATCTTCATCCCAAGTTTATCAACCCAACTAGATATCCTGTCCAGATCACCCTGCAACTGTTTACAGTCATCTACCATTTTGATCCTTTTATATTGCATTATGTCATCTGAAAACAATCTAATTTTTGATAGTAAACCATCAACACAACTATTCATTGGAATAATGAATAGAAATGGTCCCAATACACCACCCCTTGGCACTCCCATTTTTACTTCCACTTCTTTGATACTGCATTTCCTACCCTTACTTTTTGTTTTCTACCTTTTAAATATTCTTCTACCCAGCAAACCACTTCAATAGTTTTTACCTTATTTACTACCATTGTACGGCTCACCCTATTAAAATCCTTCGAAAGATCTAGAGCTACACTATCAGTTTGGCCTACCCTTTCCAAGAAACACAAGTTAACAACTGTTAACGTGGAAAGGATAGATAAATTACACCCAACCCTCACCAAAATTGAAGGGAGGAGGGCTGGAGCAACACAAAATAATACACAAAAAAAAACCAAAATTTTGCGTTTAACCCTTTATCAAGTTGAGAGAAACAAGTGGCTGAACTTACGCAAGCCTTGCAGTTAACATAGCTACACACAGAATCCCAACTGTATTTGATGCAATTGTAGAAACTCGAATAAATTAGTTTATGCACAAATCTGTGTCCATGTCCCACAATTTGTGATTGAGATTTTAAGGAATGTGTGTCTAATCCACAGCAATTGCTTATTGGTTCCATTCCACCACCTTTTTCTATAGGCTGTTAATAGTGCCCCAAAGTCATTTTTAAAAAAAATATCTTTAACTAGCCCGTACCCGCGACTTCATACGCGTGGATTAATAATGTTTTAGCCAGAATTAAATATAGAAAGTTGTTGGTAACGAAGGATTGGTCCCAAACAATATCGAGTCGGAATAATATGACAGGAAAGCTATCACTATATCACTGTACCGTCGAACCTGTCTCTTGAAGAGAATCATTTTCCAGCATATTTCTGTCACCATTCGATAAGGTCTCAAATTTCGTGACTACAACTGTTAATCATACTGGAAAAAATATCCTGAGCCCTTCATACAGATTTCCTTATAAAATTCCATCACAACGATATAGCCATTTAGTCATCAAAACGTAACAAAAAGACAGTGACTTACTTCCGTATTTATAATAATATTACTGTGGTTCACACTCACACACTGACTGCGAACAACACCTGAGGGATCATTATAACGTAAAAAAGTGTACACCAACAACATTTGCAAGACTACCTACGATTTGCCTCGTATTGCACCCCTATCTTTCTAATATCTACATTTTAACATTCAATCCAAATAACCTACCGCCAAGGCCTGACTCTTACGATGAAAAACAATTTTTAAAAATCTTAGCCTCCACGGAGTTTTTTTTTTTTTTTGTGTCTGTGCCTCAACGGCTTGTTTGTGTAAAAAGTTCCGTTGCCGGGGCAACACTACTTAATGTGTCTCTCTGTATAGGATAGGTTATTTTGGGGACACTTTTTATTACTCATTGAGGGGAAAACATGACTACGGTTCGTCAGAGACGACCTTATGTGAAAAACCCCTACAGTTTTCTTACAGTCATATCAGTTCTATTCAGGCTGATATATGATGCTTAGTGGTACTTTGTATTTGTGCCAGTGCCTTGGTTTGGTTGTGCCAAGGGTATGGAGCCTTTCATCCTGTTCTCTGTTTTGTTCAACTCGTTGATAGAATTTTTCTGTTTGCCGGTAGATCTCGACGTAGATCCGGTTTACGCCGGCTTGGTAGTGTAGGGCGTCTGTCGGTGTGTATCTTGATGCGCGTAGAATGACCCGCAGGCATCGGTTTTGAAGTCTTTGGAGTTGGTCGATGTTTGTTTTGGAAGCCGTTCCCCACACCTGGCATCCATAGAGAATGTAGGGAAGGATGATTGACTTGTATATTCTGATTTTTGTTTTGGTGGCTAGTTGTTGGCTGTAGAGAATAGGGAACAGATTGTTTAGTATCGCAGTGCCCTGTCTTCTTCTATCTAGGATATGCTTCCTGAACAGTAGTTTTTTGTCTATGGTGACTCCTAGGTATTTTGTGTCTGGGGACCAGTCGACTTCTTGTCCCATGATGGTCAGTTTCTTATTGATTTCTGGTCTCTTCCGTGTGAAATAAACGGCCGCACACTTTGTTGGGTTTATCTTGACCTTATTTATGCGACACCATTTCTCTAGTTGGTCCAGGCCGTGTTGCAGGTGGTTGATATTCAGATCATGTCTCCTGCCCGTAGCGTATGCCGTTGTATCGTCCGCAAATTGCGCGATGTTTACATGCGGTGGTGTCGGTATGTCGTTAACGCTAATTGAGAAAAGTATTGGGGCCAGAACAGAGCCTTGCGGTATTCCGGCCGGTATCGCATGTGTTGAGGAGTTTTGCCCTTCCACTGACACGAAAAACCTTCTGTTTTCCAGGTAGCTTCCGATTAACTGAACGTAGCAATGTCGTATGGACGTCTGTGTTCTTAGCTTAGTGATTAGGTTAAAATGCCACACCTTGTCGTAGGCCTTCTCGATGTCCAAGAACACAGCCGCCGTCGACTTACTGTAGTTGAATCCCCGTGACACGTCTTCAGTTAATCGGAGGAGCTGGCTTGCGCTTCCAACTCTGCTTTGGAAGCCAAACTGTTCTTTTCTAATTGTTTTTTCCGCTTCCAAGGTGTCTTTGATCCGTTTAAGTAGTACTCGTTCCAGCACCTTGGATGCGGAGGGGAGTAGGCTTATTGGCCTGTAGTTAGATGGTATTCGTTTGTCTTTCCCTCGTTTTGGGATGGCCGTCACTTTGGCGATTTTCCATGAGTCTGGGAAGTGCCTTTGAATTAGGCATGCGTTGATTATTCTGGTTAGTAGCACAAATCCTTTTTTTGGTAATTTCTTCAGGTGTAGGTTGGAAATCTTGTCGGCTCCTGGGGCTTTGTTACTAGCCAATTTCTTAATTATCCTCCGGACCTCTCCTGGTGTAGTTAGCTCGGGCTCGTCCTCTGGATGTTCGCTCATGATGTTGCGTGCGGTATTTGTGATGTCGTCTGCCGTACGTGCTTCTGCTTCGGTCAGATCGTACTCTACTTCTCTGTGTTGGCTGGCGAAATATTCCGCCAGCACCTCTGCCTTGGCCACTGGGAGGAAGACTGGCCCTGCTGGCCCAGTTATTGCGATGTTCGGTTCCTTGGGCTCCTTAATTGCGCGCACTAGTTGCCATGCATCCCTGTTGTTCAGGGTGAGGGTTGTCATCCTGGTTTCCCATTTCTCTGCCCTGTGTTCTATCATGCGACCTCTCAATTCTGTTGATAGCTGTTTGTATCTTCTTTTATCTTGGGGGTCCCGGAATCTCTGCCATAACTTGCGGGCCGTGTTTCTTAGTTGCCGGATGTTTTCGATATCTGGCGGTAGGTCATCGATGACTGCTGGGCGGATTGTGGTGGTTGAAGCTCTCGTCTGCTTCCGCTACCACGGTGTTTAGGTGGTTTATGGCTTCCTCGATGTTTTCTTTTGTCCCCAAGTTAAAAGTCGTTCTTATTTGGTTGTGTACTATTCTACTGAACTGGTCCCAGTCCACTTCTTTGGATTTTCTCTCGGTTGTGTGGGGTAGGACCCAGTTCTTGATTTGTAACAGAACTGGTTGGTGGTCGGATGACAGGTCGTTGATTGTTGTAAGTTTTATCCGTCGAGTGATGTCCTTCGCTATGGCCATGTCAAGGACATCTGGTCGGTGACGTCTGTTGTGGGGGATGTGTGTGGCTGATTTTGGGCCAAGCACCTGTATGTTTCGCCTCTCTGCTAGCGCCAGGAGCAAGTCTCCTTTTGTGTTGTTTACCCTTGAGTTCCAGGCTTGATTTTTGGAGTTCAGGTCTCCACCAATAATCACCCTTCTACCTGTTGCTAGCAGTGCGTCGAGGTCCTGTTCGTAGAGGACTCTGTTGGGTGCTAGGTAAGCCGACACCAAAACAATGTGGCCCTCGACAGAGTTGATTTTAACTGCAGTGGCCTCCATGTCGCTTAGCTGGGGTGTCTGGATGGGTTCATGTGTTATCTTCTTGTTTATGATGATCGCCGTTCCTCCGCCCTGTTGGCCCTGCCTGTCGTTCCGATATATTGTGTGGCCCGCTATTTGGAACTTGTCCCTTGGGTTTAAGAAGGTTTCCGACAGTAAGACTATATCCAGATCGTGCCGTCTGATGAAGTCTTTGATTTCTAGTTTTTTGTTCCTTATGCTATTGGCGTTCCACATTGCGATTTTGATGTCTTTTTGTTGTCCTTGTGGTCTCGCCATCATTTCATCAGTGACATAACTCCTTTAATTAGAGCAAAGAGTTTTTCATTTTCGTCTTTGGCCTTGTTAATTTTTCCTACTATTTTGAGCATTTTGCTCAGGAAGGATTTTCCGGTTAGTAGGCTTTTGACATCGCGGTTCTTTGTGGAATGCCTGCAGTGGCTCTTGTGCTGTCCTCTTCTCCGTGTCTCCCTTTCCTGTTCTGGTTTCCCAGTGTTGTCATCCTTTACATTTTCGTCTGTTGTTTTGTCAGTGTGGGTTTCCTTTGGGGTTTTGCTGTTTATGGCTTGGTTTGTTGGCTGTTTTCTCTGCATGGGCTCCCTGTGGATTTTTGCCTTCGTTGTGTTCTTTATCTTGTTGGCTGCCTCACTGTAGCTGCCTGTCTCCGTACTGGTTGTTGCCTTTTGGTGATTGACGGGTCTTTGCTGTTTGGGATGGTTTTGTTGTTCTTTGTTCTTGTTGGTGGTTTTCCTCTTATCCCTTTCCCCTGGTTTTCCTGGGGGTTTTAGTGCTGCTTGAAAGACAGGGCAGCCGCGGTATGATGCGGGGATGCTCGCCTTCGCAGTTGGCGCACTTTGCTTTTTCTGACGAGGGTAGTTTGCACTCTTTGCTGTCGTGCAACCCTGCGCACTTGACGCAGCGACTGGCTAGGTGGCAGAAATTTTTTGTGTGCCCGAGCCTTTGGCATTTTACACACTGTGGTGGTCCGCTCTTTTGCTTGTATCGTTCCACTTGGATCATGGTGTAGAGTAGCGATACTTCAGTTGTAAATCCTTTCAGCATTTGTGTTTGGTTTCAGAGTCACTGAGAATGTAGCCATCGGGATAAGTTCCCTTGTTGCTACATCTCTTTTCTTGAATTGATGGACATATATCACTTCGTAACCTTTAGTTGTCAGTTCTGTTTTGATTTCCTCCTCTGTCACTGTTATTGGTAGTCCTTTGATGACTACTTGTACGGATCTTTCATCAGGGATTTGATGACTGAAGTGTTGGATATTTTTCTCCTTGAAGTTATCAGTTAGAATTCTGTGGTCTTCCTTATTCTCAGTGTAGTATCTGGCGGTGTTGCCCGCGTTTCTGATGATTAGTTTCCTGTCATTTTCCTTTGTAGAGTTGCATTCAGCTGTGTGTAGTTTTTCGGGGTTGGTATTACCACTGGGGGTATCCTCAACTTTGGTGGTGGGTGTGCCTCCTCGCGGCTTTGGCCCGTTTGTCTGGTGCTGTTGGTCTCTTCTGTTTCAGATCCCAGGATAGCGTAGCGGTTTTGGGTCGTTACGACGTCCGCTGTCTTGACATGTTTGGTTGCTAGTTTTGGGCTGGTCTCTTCACTGCGTCGTCTTTTCCCCTTCCCTTTCGCCATCGGTGGGAAATCTGCGTCGTAATTTGGTTGCCTTCCTATCGGAGCGCAAATTGTCTCGTCTGCTTCATCTTGGTCGCTTGTTTCCGGGTCTTCATTGTGCTGGTACTGGTTTTCATCGTCACTGTCAGACGAGTCCGCCTTCCCTGCATCCCTCGGTTCGCTAGGAGATCGTGGGCTGTCAGTTTGTGCTACTTGTCTGCTGCTGGTGGACGCCAGTTCTTGCACACGATGTTTCCCTTTGCGGCGGGTCATGACTCTACTTCCCTAATTTGGGGTGTTTCTCGCCTTAGTTGTCACCGTAAGGTTTCCAGCGAGAAACAACCCTAGTGCTCTCACTCGGGGGTTCCACTCCGTGCAGGAGTGGGCCGTGGAGTGGTAAAACCCTAATACTCGGAGGGAGAGAAGTAGAGACGACCGTTGGTAGCGCAGGAGCGAGCTCCTAAGTGCCCGCGCACGGCGTGGCCGCCGGGCCCCAAGCGCTCCCCACTTGGGAGAGACCGCTCGGAGCGATCCTACCACTGCTAGTGCCTAGCAGTGACTGAGCCGGCACCCAGCGCGCAGGCAGGGTATGGGCGCGCGGCGCTGTTGCACCCTGGTGGCGCTCAGCGGAGTCAGACGCTCCCAGTGCTCCCCCTCAGGAGGCACCGCTCAGAGCGATGTGTTCGCTACCGGTGCCCGGTAGCGAATGGCTCTGCGCCCAGCGCACTGTCAACGTATAGGTGGCGCGGCGCTAGTGCGCCCTGGTGGCGCTACGCGGAGTTGAGCGGAGGATGCGCGCGTCACACGGAACGTCCTCACTAGGCGCGCTCTCCCACTCGAATGTCGTTGGTTTTTTTTTTTTTTTTGTCTCCACGGAGATTTGAACCGGAGACCACGACGTTTGTAAGCAAGCGCTATAACCACTCAGCTGGCAGTCCACTACACGGAAACATGGTACGTTGACGTCCACATCCAACGTGTCTGTCTATCGCCGTATTTCGAAGTTATGGGAATCAATTTCAAACATATTTCTGTCACCATTCGATAAGGTCTCAAAATTCATGACTACAACTGTTAATCATACTGGAAAAAATATCCTGTGCCCTTCATACAGATTTCCTTATAGTATTCCATCACAACGATATAGCCATTTAGTCATCAAAACGTAACAAAAAGACAGAGACTTACTTCCGTATTTATAATAATATTACTGTGGTTCACATTCACACACTGACTGCGAACAACACCTGAGGGATCATTATAACGTAAAAAAGTGTACACCTACAACATTGTAAGACTACCTACGATTTGCCTCGTATTGCACCCCTAACTTTCTAATATCTACATTTTAACATTCAATCCAAATACCCTACGGCCAAGGCCTGACTCTTACGATGAAAAACAATTTTTAAAAATCTTAGCCTCCATGGAGATTTGAACCAGAGACCACGACGTTCGTAAGCAAGCGCTTTAACCACTCAGCTGGCAGTCCATTACACGGAAACATGGTACGTTGGTGTCCACATCCAACGTGTCTGTCTATCACCGTATTTCGAAGTTATGAGGTAAAATGTGTTATTTATACAGATAATTTTTCAACCAAATGTAGACAGTATTTTTCTCCTTGTTTCAAAGGATAAGTGTGCAAAGTTTCATCGACATCGGATGAAAACTGTGGATTTCTATGAAGAACAAACAAACAAACAAACCAACAAATAAACAAACAAACATTCATCTTTATATATAAAGATGTACAGACTTTTTTCCAGTTACAGTATTTTTACATGTATTGATTAACCTGAAAAATAAACCTTTAATGTTTGCCAGATATAAATAGTTTCACATGTGTTGTGATCTGTGCAACTTGAACCAGAATTATAACTACATTAAGACTAAAGTGTTAGATTTCAGTATTTATTTTTAGTTTGATTTGCTTTGGACCAAGATTGGTGTCATCATGAATTTATCCATAAATAAGTAATACCAATTGTACTGCAATATAAAGTAGTACTAAGTATGTTGATGGTTTGCCCAAACTTTCCTACCAATGCACAGAACTACATTCCAATTACTCATAAATAAAGTAATCGTAATATTTTAATGATATTAGGAAATGTGAATACTTGTTGAAATGTTTATCTTTGATTCAGTGGACAACCTTTGGTTGGGATTGTATCTTTGGTGTGTAGGGTAGCATTATTGTAAGAGATAGAACACATTTTTATTGTTTGTTCTGTAACTATTGAACTGAGCAAAGTAAAAACAAAAGAAAAGAATAAATAACTAGTAAAGTAAGAAAAATACAAATGTAAAATAAGGAATTAAGGAAAGGTGTGGAAGATTCGTACAAAAAAATAATTAACTAATCAAGCAATCACAATTACATTTTACATCAACCAAAATCAACAGGCTCATACATCACAAGGTACACAACTAAGTAAAAATGTTCTGTAATGACATTGGCTACATTTTTTAATACCTTTCAATTTATACCACACGCAATGGGGAAAACGAAAAAAATTCATCTCTATCCATATAAGGGGATGTACCCTAAACTGTGTTTTTGAACTTTTATTGATAAATCAGTTCTGCAGTTATCAAAACACATCTTTCTGTGAAGTTTCATTACAAATTATCAAAAATGGAGGAAATGCAAGGCTGTTTGCATTTACAAAACAAATTTTGTTGCAAGCCCTTATTAGATGCCATCAACCTGCAATATTTCAGTAATATGGTTGTAAAATAATAGGGAGGTGGGGGAACATTTTTAATGACTGTGGAAGATTATATTTCTTGAATTACAGTATTAAATAAAAATATCCCAAGGCAAAACTGACTGAACTTTTCAATATACCTATCCAACGATACCACACTCAGTGGACTACATAGAAACAATTTTTTTTTTTTTTTTTTAGTAGGTAGTACAATACAATTTTGTTTCACTATTTTGCACATACAACAGATTACATATTCCTGTGAAATTTCATCATAATCAGTGCAAAGTCAGTGGAATTACAAGACTGTGATGGGCAGACAATATAGAGAGAAAAAAACCTGAAAATATAGCATACCTCTCCATGCACCTAACAGAGGGGTGATTTCTTTTTTACAAATGTCAAACAGACTGTGGAAAGTTGAACATGTATTCATAAGTGTAATTACTGTTGTTTTTTGGATGTTTTTATTTAACTGAGCCAATCTCTAACCTCTCATTCAGGAGGACAAAGGTTAAAAAAACATGGGTTTATGAAGAATATTATTGCTGTAGGGGAACCACAGATGGACACATCTAGAAATTTCTATGGCTATGTTAGAAAAGTGGGGGGAAGGGTGGGTGTTGAGACAGTTATAGATAAGGATAGAGAAGAAGTTACTGAGGATTTGAAAAAGGCAGATATTTTGAGTAACTGGTTTAGTGAGACCATTGCGGACAATAATTTAGGAATAGGAGCATGTAAATTGGAGAACAAGCTTATCCATACAATTACAAATGATAGAACTAAAACTTTGTAATTCATCCTGAGGATATCATGAAGGAACTAAGAAAGTTGAAAAAGCTTAAAGAGCCTGGTGTAAATAATATTACTACAGATTTCTTAAAGAGTAGAATGTGACATTGTATTATGAAGGAGACAAATAGGATAGAAAATAAGCCAATCAGTTTGACATCAGTGTTATGTAAATTAACGAAGAGATTGATATGCAACCACATCAGAAATGTACTTGAGGAACGTAAGTTATTTTAAAGGTGACAATGTGGTTTTAGACAAGGATATTCATGCAAATTTCAGTCGGTAGGCTATATGCAAGATATTTCAGATGAAGTGGGAGGGGGGCCAAATAGATAGTGAAGCACTTGATCTTTCCAATGCTTCTGACAGAGTGAGCCTTTGAATGGGTATAAATAAGGTAAAAATCATTGGAGTGCATGAAAAGGTGATCTCCTGGACAGCAGAATTCTTAAAAGGAAGAAAGCAAACAGTCAGGGAAGCAAATGCAGTATCAAAAGAAGTGGAAGTGAAAATGGCAGTGCCAAAGGGTAGTGTATTGGGACCACTGCTATTCGTTATTATAATGCTTGACAGTATTGATGATTTACTATCAGAAGTTGTTTGCAGATGACATAATGCTGTATAAATGATGCATTGCATATCCTACATATTGAAAATAAGATAGGATAGGGAAAATAAACAGTTACCCGTCACTTACCACAGATGAAGGCAGGAGGGCGAAACACGTAAAAACACAAAAACAAACTAATTGCACAATATTTTGACTTTAATCTTAGTCATGTGGGAGGCGAGACATAGGGGGAAAGATGTGGTCACATCCGAGCCTGCCACATGAATGAAGCACAGGCGGAAAACGCATGGTAGTGGTAGAATTGCCGGGGGGAGGGGAGGGGAATAGACTTGACCAGCGATAAAAGTGAAACAAATCAATATAATCTTTGTATAGCATAATTCAAAAAGTTATAATTGAAAATAAAGGGAGATAGAAGAATTTAAATATATATATAGCAAACAAAAAATGAATTGATGTAATGTACATATAAAAATAACCGACTGTAAAATGAAATGAGAGATGGCAAGTGACAGGTTTAACATAGGTTTAGGCCAGGGGAGTGTCTGGTGTCAAGGATATGTTGGTAGGCTAGTTCCCATCTGCGGAGTTCTGAAGGGGTGATGGTATTAGGAAAAACTCTAATAGCTCTGACTGTGAAACAGGTGTTGAGGTTATTTGAATTATGGAAGTTCGCATGAATTGCCACGGGATGGTCTGGGTTGGAAGTATAAACTGTTTGCCTGTGGCCATTCATTCTGTAGGAAAGTTGTTGAGTGGTGAGACCAATGTAAAGAGGCAGTGGATGCAGGTGAGTTGGTAAATAAGGTGAGTGGTAGCACATGTGGCATGTCCAATTATAGGGAAAGATTCGCCTGTGACAGGATTAGAGTAAGTAGTGGTGGCAGGGTGCATGCTGCAAGTTTTACAGCGGGGTCTGTTACACAGGAAAGATCCCTGTGGAGATCTAGGAGAGTCGGCAGGTAAATACTTGTGGACCAAGATGTTGTACAGATTGAGCGGTCTGCTGAAGCAGGTGCGGGGAGCAGTGGGTAGGATTTTGGGAAGGAGGAGACGCATTTCAGGGAAGGAACGTAAGAAATCATGCCCACGGTGGAGTATCTGATTGACAGATTCCAGGCCAGGAAAGAACTGGGTGACAAGTGTTGGTCCATGGTGAGCTTTAGGAGGTGCAGAACGAGGGTTGTGGGTGATGGCAAGGGAAATTTGTTTTTCCACAAGATCATGGGGGTATCGGTGGGAAACAAGGGCTTGGGATAGTTTTTGGGAGTAACTGGAGATTGATTCATGATCAGAACAGATGCGTCTACCACGGATTGCAAGGCTGTATGGGAGGGAATGTTTAATGTGGAAGGGGTGACAACTGTCAAAGTGTAGGTATTGTTGTAAATTGGTCGGTTTGATGTGTACTGAGGTATGGAGGGTCCCCTGTCGTAGGGTGATATCTACGTCAAGGAAGGTGATACAAGTGTGGGAATATGACCATGTGAAATCATGTGATTATCATTTGTGAATTGAGGAAGTCTAGGAGGTGGGTCCAGATTATAAATATATCATCTATGTATCTGAACCACACGAGGGGACTGAGGGGGGAATTTTTCAGAAAAATATTTTCCAGACGGCCCAGGAAAAGGTTAGCATAGGACGGGGCCATGCGGGTACCCATGGCAGTGCCGCGTATCTGGTGGTAAATCTGGGAGTTGAAGGAGAAATAGTTTTTGGACAGGATAAAGTTGGCTAGGGATATGAGAAAGGATGTTCTGGGAAGACTTTTTGGAGGGCGCATATCCAAGAAGTGCTGAAGGGAAATGAGGCCTTCAAGGTGTGGAATATTGGTGTACAAGGAGGTTACGTCAATTGAAACAAGGAGGGAGTCTGGTGGTAGAGGACTGGGGACTTTTGACAGACGCTCCAAAAAATGTGGTGTGTCTTTGATGTAAGATGGAAGGTTCTGCACAAAAGGTTGGAGGTGTTGATCCACCAAGGCTGAAATCCGTTCCGTGGGGGAACCATAGGCCGCAACTATAGGTTGTCCCGTATTGCCAGCCTTGTGTATCTTGGGGAGAAGGTACAAAGTAGGTGTGCGGGTATTTTGAGGGGTGAGAAGGGATAAGGATTGCGAAGAAAGACCTTGTAAGGGGCCTAGGAGGTCCAGGAAGGAGCGAATTTCGAGGCAGATGGAAGAGGTGGGATCTGTGGCATGTGTACAATAGGTGTTCGTATCAGAGAGCTGTTTAAGGGCCTCCGCATCGTAGTCACTGCGGTCCATGACCACGGTGGTGGAGCCCTTGTCTGCTGGAAGGATAATGATATTTTTGTTATTGGACAGTTCTCTCATGGCCCGGATTTCAGTAGGGTTGAGGTTATTGGAGTTGGGAATAGAGTTGAGGAAAGATTTTGAGGATCAGGTCGATGTGAGGAAGTCTTGTAACAGGAGGAGGGGATGATTTTGGGGAAGTGGAGGAGGGTCAAGTTGGGATGGTGGTTTAAACTGCTCTAAGCTGGACTCAATCTCACCTCGGCGGCTGTCACTCTCCGTTGTGGTAGCAAAGTGATACCGCCAGCAGAGTGTGCGGCAGAAAGCAAGCAAGTCCCGGACCAGAGCAGTATGGTCGAACTTAGGAATAAGCGAGAAGGAAAGTCCCTTGGAGAGGATAGAGAGTTGTGGTTCAGACAAGGACGTGGACGAGAGGTTGACCACTGACCATTGTGGTGTGTCTACAGGTTGGGCAGTGGCACGAGGGATGGGTGGTAATGGAGGTGGGTGTGGCATATTAAAAATGTGGGCAAGACATGGGACTTTGGCAACCAGTGGAGGAGGTGGTGTGTGCTGCCTATGTGAAGGATGTTGGTAATGAAGAGACAGGCCTAAAACAAGGTAGCTTTTCAATAGATTTGATAGCTTTAGCAGATGTTTTTGTGCACATTTCTGTTGCAACTGTCTGCACTCTGTGAGAATTTGTTTAAGATGTTGAGTTGGGGAGGGATGCATTAGACAAAGAATCTTGTGGAAAGACGAAAGTTGAATCGAATGTTGATGGGCTTTTAGTAGATATTGCTGGAGAACAATATGGGTGAGAGTAAGCGATTGTGTGAAACAAAAAGCATGGAGAGTTTGGTGGAGTTGTGGGTGGCAACCGGAGACTGGTAGTTTTATTGTCCGGCCATTGGAAGGTATGTTGAAAGAGAGGCATGATTGAAGGAAAAGTATATGGGAGTGGAGTCTAGTGAGGTGGATGGCATGAAAACGGAATTGTTTCAAGTAATGGTAAATTGGAGAAATGATTTTAGAGAAGTTTATGGAAAGAACAACAGCACATGACCAGTTAGGAAGATAATGGTCAGTAGGTCAGAGCACCACAATGAAGAGGGTGAAAAATAAATAAATAAACATAAAAATGGGGGGGGGGAATGTTTGTAATTTTCAATTTAAGCGGCCACAGGCACAACAGAAAAATTAATTTTATTATTTAAGTGGTGCCAACATCGCCGGGAGGGGGGGGGGGGGAGGGAAGAAAAATGAGTAAAAATTATTAAAAAAAATACTATAAGAAAAATTATTAAAAATTATAAAACCAGTAAAGAATACGAAATGTAGTGCTTGGTCACTACACCGACAATAAACTGAGCAGGCAGATAGTGAAAATGGTGAAAAAGTGTGTTTACTGAAATGCCGATAAAAACAAAGTGAGGTTAGTTAGAACGGCGCCGGCCTGGAAATGCACAGAATAAGGATAAGAAAATATGTATGTGTATAGTTCAGTAGCCCAACCGCCAACAATACCCAGGAAATGAAACGGACTGAGAATTGAAACGCATGCGGTCACCGTAAGAGTGGGAAGAAAATAAATAAATATTACGAAAAAAACGCGAAATTTTTTTTTACAGGTGAGCAAAAGCAGTTAATGTGATACAAAAATTTACTGATACAACGGAAATACGTGTACGTTTAAAAGGCATGTGAATGTTGTGGAAAAATGTTCTAAGGAAGGAATACACAAATACAAGTACACAAAGAGCAAAGGATGGAAATAAAAAGACGGAGAACACTGAGATGGGAACAAACAAGGACAAAACAAGAAGGAAGCCGTAAGGCAACAATTGGATAAAGGAAACAAAGAAACTGCCGAGAGGCACTGAAAATAAGATAGGATAGGGAAAATAAACAATTACCCGTCACTTACCACAGATGAAGGCAGGAGGGCGAAACACGTAAAAACACAAAAACAAACGAATTGCACAATATTTCGACTTTAGTCGTAGTCATGTGGGAGGCGAGAAATACGGCAGGGGGAAAGATGTGGTCAAATCCGAGCCCGCCACATGAATGAACACAGGCGGAAAACGCGTGGTAGTGGTAGAATTGCCGGGGGGGGGGGGGGGGGGAGGGAATAGGCTTGATCAGCGATAAAAGTGAAACAAATCAATATAATCTTTGTATAGCATAATTCAAAAAGTTAAAATTGAAAATAAAGGGAGATAGAAGAATTTAAATATATATATATATATAGGGGAAAAAATGAATTGATGATCACTCCATCAATTTCACATGGTCATATTCCCACACCTGTATCACCTTCCTTGTTCACTGCTATTTCCATTCGAACAGAAGGTGGCGCTATTCCTGCGAGACGGTGGAGCCATTCGACTGGAGTTGGTTTTAAGCAGCCTGTTATGATTCTGCACGTGTCATTAAGTGCAATGTCTGCTTGTTTGGCATGGGTTGAACTGTGCCATACGGGACAGGCATACTCTGCAGCCGAATAACATAGTGCTAAGGCAGAAGTTCTAATTGTTTCAGGTTGGCTGCCCCACTGCGATCCAGCCAGTTTTCTTATGAGATTGTTCCTACCGGAAACTTTCAGCTTGGAGTTCATGCAATGTTTCCTGAATGTAAGTGATCTGTCAAGGGTCACTCCTAGATATTTTGGAGTATCACAGTGTTCTAGTTCGACCCCTTTAACCTATGATTTGCTTCTTTATTCCTTAGATGAAAAGCACATACTTGTGCCACTCGGCTAAATCTTATTTGCCCATGAGCAGCAGCACGTGTGGTTGTAAACAAAACCAATGGGTGACGTCAACTCTTGCTTACAAGATATTCATTTTCCATTTAACCCTGATGGTAGCGGCCTTCCTATACGGGCTATTTATCCCAACTGACTGTGCACTACAGCACGCCCACCAGCTCGGCTGTCCACCATGTGTGGCCAACGCAGCTCCGGCAGTCTGCCCACTACGTCTAAATATCTTTCCACAAATACATTTTACTGTAATATTCAGTATATTACAAAACAAACAAACATTTATAAATATTAGAAACATTTTTATTTAAACATTCTCCTATAGGAGGAAACTCGTAATCCTCATTCACACGTTCTGCGCCTCCAAAAACCAAATACATTCAACGATTGACATACATAACTTAACATTTCCTTATGATGGCCAGCACATTGCGGCTGAACAAATAAAACATCTACAGACTGCTCTCAGCTGCGCAAATGTTCCAGTTTTGTCAGCCTGTCAGGTCATTATTTAGGGAAGCCTGAGTAAACAGTTCCTCTCATCTATCTGCTGTCAAGACCCTCCATTGCTTGGGAATAGAAATCTTGGCCTAACAAGTAGCTTTTAACACATGCAGTAAATTATGTTTTATAATATGTAGAATATGCAATGTGTCATACTACAATACTCTAAACTCTTTTTATCTGATCTCATATCATCTCTGTTTATAACCAAATGATAGTTTCTTTAATTACTATGGTTGCAATTCTGTAGTAGGTTTTGTAATGTATTCTTAGAACCTCATCATCAGTCTTCCTAGCTCCTACATAAAGTTCTCTTTTATGCTGCAAGATGTTTTAATAATTACTGTTAAACAAGTCTTCTTTATTTATTTTTGACTGACTGGAAATTGTCTTTTGTGGAGGATTCTATCATAAATTTCCAAAAGCCTCTAGTGTAAATAATTGAATTTTTCATTTATCTCTGTCAATTTAAACACAGCGGTCTAATTCTGATTCAAAGTTGCCTATTTAACATTTTTATTAAATTGATTTTTAACAGTCCTGACTCTTCAAGTTGTTATTATCAAATTTAATTGCACAAGCACACGCTCATTTTCCTGTACTTACAAAATACCTATTTGAGAATTATGATCTGATAAACCATTAGATAATGAAACACATGCATATAACTAAATTATGAGCAATGTGAAGAGAAAAATTAAAATCTGAGGGGAAATGGTATGATTATTTATCAGCTTGATTCAAGATCTACTTGAAAACTTCATTTCACTGCTGATGTAACATCATCTGCTTACCTTCTATTTGCAGTATCTAAGCCAAACCTATAAACACAGCTCAGAGAAAAATAGATAGCTGTATAAACCAATAAATTTGGCCACAGGAGTTTGTAAATGCTTCCCTTCCACCTGAAAGAAAATTAACATACAATAAGAATAAAATATGTCTTTGGAAGATTTAATACTTAAAGAAATCACAGGCATGTGGATCCCGTTTCATTAACAAAAACGAGATTTCAGCAGTTGTAAAATCTGGTAAACTTTATGTTTCTGGTATGTTTGATACTAATATTCTACTTTTTTATTTTTTTAAAATCGTAGAACTTTTACATCATCTACTGGCTGTAAGATTACGCAACCTCTCTTACTTTAATTGCAGCAACAAAAATTTATAAGTATTTTTAAAAATGACATTTTTACATATAGGGCTTATAAAAGAGGTATTTAAAACATTTTTTAATAAACAATATACAGTAGTGAAGTTTATATGTCCTCTCCTGGCTTGGAATAATTAAACCAGATTCTTCATCATAGGTATCACTTTCTCTAATCTTTTCCTGAAATATGTCGAATTCTCTTCATTATCCTTCCTATGACACTGTGTCACCTTCAGCAGGCCATATAAGCTAAACGTGTACATGTACACAAATACCAACTCTCTAATGCTCCTACACCAGCACAAGGCTCCTTCCCTTGTAATAGGTCTCATTACAAAAAGTGCAAATATGGATCCACCCACCACAATCTACTGGAACCCTACCACTGCTGAAACCTACCCCATCATACGCCATGCCGTCTGTACCACATCCCTTCTCATAACCGGCTCACCTACCCCCATTGCCAGAGTTCCTGCACCAGCTATACCTCAAACACCTTATCATCAGAATGAATGGTCACAGTACAGTTTATACCTAACATTTATACCACCCTGTTGCTTTCCATGGCAGCTCTCACAAATCTCATGAGCTCAATAATGATTTCACAGTCAGACACATTAGTGGGCTCCCTAACATCACTTCCTAATCCGAACTCCGCAGGTGGGAATTGGCCCACCATCACTTTCTGGAGACCGCACCGTTGGGCCCTGGTCTCAGATAATTCCTGCCTCATACCCATCACTTTTCAGCATAATTAATTCATTTTTATTTGATTATTTCTTTTTTAATGCAAAAATTTTTATCAATTTTACGTGTCTCTCTTTCTTATCTCATTTTGAGTCTTTTCTGCAATTAATATTTCTGATTATATTACTGTTGTTTCACCACCACATCCAATTGTCAGAACCAGCATGCATGTGGCTGTGTTGACAGTAGGTTTCTATTTTCTTGAAAATGATACGCTTTTTGGATTTGTGAAGTATTTTTTATTCACTGCTGCCCTCCTCCCTTCAACTTTGGTGAGTGGCTGGTATAGTTTGTATTTCCTTTCCATATAAATATTGTCTCATGGCATTTCTTCCTGCTCCATTGTTGCTGAGCTTAGAAATAATGTTCTAAGAATATTTATAAAATTCCCTAAACAAGTAGTCCAATAACTTAAAAAAAGGTCACTGATGACATTGATTTACTAGAGAAAAATAAATTTTTGGGTTAAATTCTTAGGCAATTACATCCTATGCATTTCATAAAAGGCACTTCATTCTCCCATTGTGAACCTGCTATATATGATGCTAAGAAGCCAATAAATTCAAATATAAAACACTCTGTTTAGGATGTACACATTTTTCCCTTACCATACGTCTCAGTTCTTGCAGGATTAATGTTTTTTACTGAAAGACTGTAAAGTGTATTAATGTTTTTTGTGTTCATCCTATCTTCATATGTGGTAAGTAACAGGTTATTTTCCCTATACTTCATTGTTTAACAGCAGTTTCATTGTCATTTATATCAGCAGTCTGTGTTACTTACTTCTACATTCATTCAATCAATCAATGGCACTTTAGTACATCTACTGCCATAATTCTTTAAACTGCAGTAAAATTATATCTTAATAATAAAAGTGGCTCTAATTACGAGTATTACAACCTCAAGCATAAGAAGTATTGGTTTAGTTGTCACATTCTTTAGCAGTTCATTATATTTTCCTGCTTATGTCTTATAGGTACTATTCTGTTCGAATTACAGCAATGCAAACACACATCATATGTTTCTAAAAATAATAGATTACAGTAATTTTCATGCTTACAACACATATATGGTTTGAGTGTGCATCAACCATAAACTTTAGTGTACCTGAAGAGCAATCGCCAGAAGCATCCCAGTCCAGTGCAAGTGGCAACTTCAGCAGTGTATGTGATGGTCATCTTGCTTTTTCAGCTAAGATTTGGCCACAAAGCTGTGAACAGACATAATATTATTTCAGTTACGAGTTTTCTGTACAAAAGTCTCAGTTTACATGGAAAAATACTAAAAAGGAGTACAAAGTGCAATGTGAATGTAGAGAATAGTCACATATATGTTAGTATATAGCTTCACTGCTTGTATAAAATATAGAATCATTCATAATGTTACCTCAAAATGAATTTAGAATAGTTTAATGCAGTACCATAATTTTTCATAGGAAGTCGCATCACGAACAAAAAATATGCACTTTAATTTATTAATGGCAGACATTGGTTTAAGAAATGTTACATAAATTCATGGCTTTGCATCATAATACAAATTAAACTTCAGGGGGGGAGGGGGGCTTAAGGGCGCGTCGAAATTAAACTTCGATTCAACTTCGATTCTCAATGCATGCCACTGAGGTATCTGCCAGATCATTACTTCCAACATTAAAAAATAATAATAATAAAAACTTATCAGATATATGAGGTAGAGCTTAACTCCCTTTATTTTTTAACAATGTACTTTTTATCTGCATGCTCAAAAACACACATTATCAGCATTCTCTTAATCTATTTCAAGTCTTCCAATTAATCACATCTCCTATATCATATCAGTTACCAATTATGTCTTGCAATAATTTCCACAAACAAATCTAGTTTCCCTCGTTGGCATCATCTGAACATTGGAGATCAGCAAAATCTAAAGGAAATATGATATAATAATATAATTTATAAAATTGCGATGAAGTGCCCACTCCGGTGGAAATTTCCCTACACGCTCCCCTTTCTCCTTTCCTCTTCCAAGCTACTTTTGCCCTCTACTAATGTTTACTTTAAATTTCTTCAGTGTTTCCTGTAATTAATCCTTACTTCTCTTAGCAATTTATTCCAGTCCTTCACACCCTTTCCTACAAAAGAAAATTTTTCCACGCCCTTATGCCTTAAATCAAATGCCAGCTTGTGGTCATGGTCAACCTTACCCTTCCAAGCACCTCTCTTAATTTTCCCACCAATATCTTTCCATGCTTCATCACCAGTATAGGCTTTGCACACTCCCATGATTCTCTTCACCCTCCTTCTATTCTCCAATGAATCCCACTCCAGCTACTTTATCATATTAGTAACCGATTGTGTTCTGCGGACAAATCTTGCAGCCCTCCTCTGCATCCCCTCCAACTCCTGTATTTGAAACCCAAAATGTGGATCCCAAACTACACCACCATATTCCAGCAGTGGTCTGACCAAAGTTTTGTACCCAAATTCCCTTACTTCTCTAGTGCATCCCCCCATCGCTCTTTCCAACAGGTGAAGGATTTTGAACCCTTTCCCTACTACCTGTCAAATGTGTCCTGCCCAGTTTAGTTTGCTATCAGATGTTACATTTCGAGTCTTCAATAAGTAGCTCCTCCCCCATTTTATAATCATAATCTGTGTACCTAATAATCTGGCTCTTCTTTGCATTTACCTTCATCCCATGTTTACTCGCCCAGCTAGTTATCCTATCCTGCAGCTGTTTATAGTCCTACATTGTTTTAATCAATTTATATGTTTTTATTTTTATTTTTGTACCCAATAAGCTGGTTCTTCTTTGCATTTATCTTCATCCCATGTTTACTCACCCAGCTAGTTATCCTATCCTGCAGCTGTTTACAGTCTTCTATTGTTTTAATCCTTTTATATGACATTTTGTCATCTCCAAACAATCTAACTTCTGACAGTAAACCATTAACATAATCATTCATTAGAATAATGAATAACAATGGTCCCAATACACTACCCTGTTGGACTCCCATGTTCACTCCTACTTCTTTTGATACTGCTTTTCCTATCATGTCTTTTTGCTTTATACCTTTTAGGAATTCTTCTACCAATCAAATCATCTTTTTATCAACTCCAAATGCAAATTGATATGCAATCAATAACCATAGCAGTCTGAATGCTCATTGGTTAATGTTCCTAACTGTGGAACAAGCCATCTCCAGTTCAAATCCAGGTTTTTGTCAGACCATTTATGAGGAAAAGTGTTGGTTCCCTTTACTTGGTAGAGTTAAAATAAAGATGGGATATGTGGTAAATCAAAACTCTGTCACTTGGTGACCAAATAAATGTTTTTGGTACCCCAGACAAGAATGCCAAAGCATTTAATTTATCCAAGAACCAGAAGTTGTAGAAGAGATGACACTATAAACTAAGTCTCATCAACAGCAGAGCATAAATAAGTACCAGGAGACAATATTAATATGGAGAGGAAAGATTAATCTATCATTCACCAAGGTTGGAGGGAGGAAGACAGCAATGACAAAAACACTCCACAAACTAATTCTGTTATGTGAAGCAATTTTGTGGATTTCAAATAAGCTACAGCATTTAATTATTTAAATGTAAATTATTGTGCTTTGAATAAGTGCTTTTTGAAAACATTCAATTTTTTTTTAGATGAGCACCCCTTCTTGATGTGAACGTTTCCATAACGGAAGGCGACTACACACTTATGTTCACATCAATAATTAACAATATTTGCACTTCAACAGTTGTTATCCCTTCCATGCCAAACGTCACATAGCCTTACCATCAATCACAGATGTTTCCAATGAAGAATCACTTTCCAGGTACTTTCTAAACCTACCACAAACCTTCATATCCCACTGAAAATCCCAATCTTGTGAAAAACAAATCTCTCATCCTGAAATCCACCATCCTGTCCTGCACCTCTGACAACTATATTACAGCCACTTTTTTAATTGCTCATTTCTTGCCTAGTCTCAAGTCCATTAACCAAATCCTTTGTCATGGGCATTTCTTCCACGACAGTTTATATTGTCACTGGTTGCAAGTGGCCTCAAGATATTTACTAATAAACTGGTAATAGTTGTCTTCTGTTTACAATCAACTGACATGAAATTACCTGCTAACAGACTTCAGTGTATGTCTTCTTCACCAAAGTCATTCATTCTTTTCATACATATTTGCTATGTAGAGGGCATTTTGTTGGTGTAAGTGGACAAATAGTACCAAAAAACATCTTGTCACACCACAATAATCATATCTTTTTTTTTTTTGCTTGTGGTTTCTTTATGCCTCATCGATGTCAAGGTCATCAGGCAGGAAAAGGGGTGTCAAGAAACAGGTAGGAATTCGGCCATGGTCTTTTAAAAGAAGCATCCCGGCATTCACCATGGGAAACCATGGAAAACCCAAATCTGGATGCCCAGGCAGGGATTCGAACCCGTGTCCTCCCGAATGCGAAGCCAGAACCAGGGCCCCATTTAAGCAACTACATAGGCTGTAGCCTAGGGGTTCACACCACAAGTAGTAGGTCACCCATAAATTATTTCACCCCTTGGTCAGAGGGGCCACTGCCGACAGGGCCCGCACCACAATATAGCCTAGGGTTCCACAAAGCCTAAATGCAGCCCTGGCCAGAACATTACCGCTCAACCACCATGCTCGGTCACAATACTCAAGTAGGCCTACTTACTTTATATGAAAGTGGAGGTAAAATAAAAAAAATCAAATGATGTGCTTAAGAGAGAAAAATCAGGCAACTTTACATTAAATATAATTACCTTGACTACAGGTTTCTTTAAATTTATGAGAAATCACTTTTCACAAAATCAATAAAGACTGTCTTATGATTGGTATAAAATCTTTATAAATACTAGGTTTATTTTTAATATTTTAATTTTTTTTACTATGGCTTTACACCTCACTGAGGTCATTAGAGGTGGGAAATGACTAGGGGCAACGAACAAGAAGAAATTCAGCCATGGTCTTTTAAAGGGACCATCGTCAAATCTCTGGAATGGTTTCGTGAAACCATGGAAAACTGAATTGCTGGGTGGGGATTCAAACCTGTGTTCTTCTGGTCGAGTGTTACCACTCTCCCATCATGTTTGGTGGTAGATATTGGGGGAAGAACTGGGAGCAGCACATGGAGAGGAAGAGAGTATTCCAGGTATAATGGATTGAGAAAGTTGTTATTTAAAGGTAAAGGACTTGGAGACAAATTAGATGCTGAACAATACATTCCAAGCATTGAAACAGTTTAAAGTAAAAATACTAACATGTGTATAAGGCAACTTGCCATTAGGTCATAACCTACATATCTATGAACAATAAAAAGAGATATTGAGCTAAATTTGGTAATTATTAACTACAGAAATTAAACAGAAAAAACTCAGCCCTAAATATTCACTTTAATAACTAATGTGATAATGATACAAACTCTTTGGAAAATTTAAAATGAAGCTGGAACTTCACTGTGGAAAAATATAATTGCTCTCTAGTTTCAGACATTTGCCTAAGACTATACACATTCAGAGGCGTAGCTATCAGAGGGCTAAGCGATGACGTGCACCGGGGCCCCCAATAAAGCTCAGGGAGCCCCTGCCAGTGAACCTCACAAAACTTGGTAGAGCTCTAAAAAAAAAAAAAACGCCTATTTTGAGCACTGCGGCCATTGTTAACCTAGCTACGCCACTGTACACACCATTGCTAAAGCGGAAAATATATCTCTACATTGGCATCACTGGAGATCGTGAAACCACTAGAACAATATTCCTAAGCACGAGGTAATGACACGATGATACTGTGTAAGTCAATCGCAAGGCATATTATCATCAAGCAGTAATTAGGTTATAATACAACATGAACAAGCAACTGCTTTTCAAAGAATCATAGCATCCCTAGAACTGGTTCAAAAAGTAGAGATAATGGTGTTGCAGGATGCATGGAAATTGTCTCCCACAGTATCATTCCATCATTACCTCACACTGTGGAATGTTGTTCTAGCATATCGAGATTTTCAGTAGCTCCTCTACATCAAGTGTTAGTTCAAATACTTTAATTACTATTTCTGTTGGTAATTCTAGAAATACTTCAGAAAGCAATATGCAGAGACTCGATGTAAAACTATCCAATAATGAACTAATTAGTAATACCCAGTTTGGTTTCATTATGGTGACATTCCACACTGTACCATTTTTTACTTTGTATGCAGCACATTAGGCCTACAAGCACTGAATAAAACTGTGTATTTACCTTAAGAATCTGTTATTCAATTAAATAATTTTATTGTGCTGATAATAAAATTCACCAGAACAAATTAGAACATAATTATATTTATAATTGTATTTCTGTAATATGAAAACACAGTCCATGTTATTGAATTAACATTAGAAATAAACATGTCATTCTACCTCAAGGACTCAGCTGTTCTAAATGCACAATACAAAGCTAGAAAAATTACAATAATTTTCACTAAAGACATTTTCATCTCACTAAAATGTCCAACAGCATGAAATTTTAAAGACATGGCAATAAATGTTATTAAAGTATAAACAGAAGCAGGTGATTGAGATTACGGTATCACAAAAGTTGAAACAACTGATAGTAAAAATATGATGAACTGTAGAGAATAAGTGGAACTAACTTCAATGAATTGATTGCTGATTACATAATCAAAATTAAATACAGTTATTCCGGCAATTCTTTTCAAAAGTTATTATTAAATATTTAAAAAAGCGAGAAAATATTTCTCATTTTCTTTCTCTGCTTTATTCTAGAATCATTTGGCTCAATTATTCACAAGCGCTGGAAATTTCTGTCATGAAAAGACTAATATCCTAATAACGAACCTGCGTGATCAGATGGGTATGTTAGAGTTTGTCAACAGTACAAACTCATCAATAAATTTCAACTCTGTATTAAAAATTTACTATCTGGTTTGATTACTTTCGTGAATACACAACAGTTAGAAGAATTTTTGTCACGTCTCTTCGAAAAAGTGAAATTTCTATAGGGAAGGAGATCGGTCAAATTTTTATGGAATGTGTAAGCTTTTACAGTCAACGATCTCCAAACGGTTGCGTCATCCGACAAGTAGGCAGACATCCGAACTCACCAATGTTAGAATATGTTCTCGTGAGTGCAACCAGAAAAACATCGGACAGTTTATGAAAATATTTCGACACGGGCCCGCCGTTAGCGGGCGTGCAATGTGTGCACCGTACGCAGGCAGCACGTCCAGGGGACGGCCAGTCGAGCGATCGACTGTCGCCGACCCGATAGTTGCCACTCCATTGCCGCCGCCGGGACAGTAGCGGAGCTAAAAAAAGGTCGCCGCGAAATAAATTTGCCGTCCTTTAATTACGATTTTGCGCCCTCCTGAAGCTGAGCGTAGGTAATAGGCAGCTGTAGTCAGAGCTGGATCTAGGGGGGCGGTAAATTTATGTAGCGGCGACCCCTTTTTTTTTTTAGCTCAACTACTGCTTCAGCGGCAACAATGGGGGCGACAGAATAATGTTCGAAGGGGCGGCAATCTCACAGTATTTGCCCCGGTTCTGGCTGTAGTTAAAAAGGGGGTGGCATAATCGGTATTGCACAAGGGCGTTGAAACAGCTAGCGGCGGGCCTGCATAAACCCCATGCAAGCACTACAATTAACACACTGATCAGTTCGGTGTGCTTCCGTTTTATCCTTTCTGTTACAAGAAAACACTTAACAGACCTTAGGAATGAATTATGAATTCATATAACTTGCATGTTTCTTCTGAAGTGCATCATTAGAGTGCACAGTCTGTATTATGTGCTGTCGGTAAGTTGATACTTCAAAATAGTTTTGTTAAAGTTCTATGGGATTCAAAAAATGTTAACTGTTTGTTTGCTTCGATTTTTACGGTTCTTCGACAAGGACTTTGGTCATGGTCTTTTGGAGGAACCATCCCGGCATTCTCCTGGGGTTATTTCAGTAAATCATGCAAAACCAAAATCTTGATGGCTGGAAGGTGATTTGAACTGGCGCCCTCCCGAATGCCAACACAGAGTGCTATTACTCACCTATCATGATTAAAACAGGGGGGATGGCGGGTCCGCAAAATCTCACCAAATCTCAAGGGGAAGGGGGGTCGACAGAACTCTCAGATTGCCGCCCTTTAAATAACAGTAGAGCTAAAAAAAAAAGTCTAAAACATTACGAGCTCTGTCTCACGTTGGGCAGGGGGAGACCCAACCAGATTTCACCATTGGGAAGCGGGGGGGGGCTCAAAAGTAAGAAAAAACACCTCACGTAATTAATGGACGCCCCATTAGGGTAACTATAATTCCTTCTTGAATCGAATTTATTACACTACTTCCGCGGTATCAACTGATATGGAGATGACGGTATTTGACATGCAAAATTAACTGCATGTCCTTTTGTTTCTCATTACACTACAAAAACTAATTTTAAGCGATGCCCATTCAAACTAGTGTCTGCGTAATGAGACTTAGTGGCACGCTAATGGCGGGTTTACAGAGTTCACTTTTCGCAATCACTCAGGATGAATCACTCGCAGTGAAAGGAAAGTGAACTGTATAAACAGAGAATCATCCAAAGTGATCATCCAAGATGATTGATGAAAGAAGTTGGCTCGGGTTCAACTTTTCGTTCACTTTCTGTGTTTCACTCCGATGAATCATCAAGAGTGACACGTGTAAACAGTCAGAATATCGAAGTGAAACCTCTTCCTAGATCGGTCGTAGTTGTTTGTTTCTCATTGTTGTTGTTTTGAACACATAATTGTTTTTAAATGGAGAGAAGGAACATTTCTTTATTTTTGAAATCTTTCCATTACAACCAGTATTTATAGAAAACAAAATTCGAAAGTTATACAAATAAAAATATAAGTGATAGGGCTATTGAGGACATGATTAAAGAAATTAATCTCCCATTTTTGACAACAGGAGAAAATTTAAACTTTCCGATCCAGCTTTTCTAGCGTATTAACTGAATTTGTAAAACCAAAAATGTGATGTAAATTGTGCTTCTTTGTGAATGTGTTTTAAAGCAGTTACAAGTAACCTGAGAGTAGTTTTTAACTTCAGTTTAGCCGGAAGACATTTTCTCATTAGTGTCCTGTCTTGTAACTAGCGGTAAGCTTTTTGATAGCAAATCTTTGTGTTTCACACATTCGAAGATAATTTTTAAATGTCATTTTGTCTTGCAATACTCATTCTACCATGCCGAAAGCTCCAATTTCTCGCCTACCAACTTCTCTTTTTTTAGTTAACTTTCTGCACGATGTAACTTTTAATTCCTTAGGCGAGGTTTCTGAAAATTAAATCCACTCCAACACGCACAAGTCAGTTTGTTGCCATCTTGAAGTGAATTGAATGGTTCATTTGTGATGATACATGTAAACGAAAAGTGAATTCACCTTAACTTTCACTGCGAGTGATTCGTCCCGAGTGATTGCGAAAAGTGAACCGTGTAAACCCGCCTTAATGGCGTTTTAATCAAGAAAGAGTTGAAAGTTCGTGAAGCAAAACTATGGAATATTAGTATAGAATAATTAATTTTTCAAATTACGTGGCAGCCTAAATAAAAATTGATCGCATCTTAGTAATACTACCCAGAGCAATAAATAAGAAAAATAGACCCTTATATTAAAAAACACACCAAAGTGCAGCTACTCACTTTGATCAAACATCACAACTGGTCGATGTGAATTACAACGATACTGTTCTGGTTTTCTCTGCTTCATAACAAACAATTCACTATCGTTAATAACAATTACTGCTTTTCTTGTATCAGAGATAAAATAGTACAGAGATTTATATATATATATCAGAATTCTATCTTCGTGTATCTCTTAATTCAGAACAGGAGAGTAAACATTAACTTTCCGGTCTACTATTCGGGAAAATCCAGGTTAGATACCCTGTTCAGGCTTCCAGGTTTCGAATTTGCATTCACTCCAGGCGAATGCCGAGATGACTGGAATGGAAAAGACGATCGCCGATTTTGTTCCCGTTTCTTATTAGTAGTCCATTCCCACAGTCTAAGGGCCCAAAAACACACACACACAAAATTTAATCCAATGTAATGTAACTTTACCACCAACATAACAGAACGTTTCAAGAGCAGCATAGTTTTTAATTTTTACTTCAGAACTTGGTGGTAAAACTACGAAGTAAACCCACTCAACATAAATAGGTTCTAGTGGCTGAGATATTGACATCGGCACTAGGTAACATGAATATCGAATTCTTTACATGAATATGTTTAAAACTGAAAACATTCCTGATAAAGTAATAGCAAACTCAACTGGACAGGACACATTGAACAGGTAGTAGCAAAAGGTTTCAAAATCCTACACTGGTTGGAGACTGATGACGGGGTGTACTGTACGAGAGAAGTAAAGGAACTGGGTTACAAAACATTGATCAGAATATTGCTTGAATATGGTAGTGTAGTATGGGACCCACATTTTGAATATCAAATACAGGAATTGGAGAAGGTGGAAAGAAGGGCTGCTAGATTTGTTTCAGGAAATTATCGCAGAATGCAATCAGTATTCGAACGATAAAGGAGCTGGAATGAGATTCACTGGATGACAGAAAGAGGGTGAAGAGAGTCATGGGAGTGTACAAAGCGTGGTGGTGAGGCGTGGAAAGATATTGGTGGAAGAGTTAAGAGAGGTGCATGGACCATGACCACAAACTGGCACTCAATTTCAGGCATAACGGTATGAGAAGTTTTTTTTCCGTAAGTAGGGCGGGAGGGGGGGAGTGAGGGAATGGAATAAATTACCAAGAAATATGATGAATATTTTACCAAAAACGCTGGAAGAATTTAAAGTTGAAATTTGTAGAGGGCAAAAGTAGGAGGGTAGTGGAAAAGGGAACGGTGGGTGTTTAGGGAAATTGCCATCGAAGCGAGCCCTCCATCGTAATGAAATTAAATTAATTACACTGATTTTTGAGGCTGAATTTCTAACAAATCACCATGGTTATCTTCGATTACTTCTTTGTAGTACTGATTTACGTAAACAAAGTAACATTGTAGTTGCCGTTATTTCAGCGATTTTATTGGCAAAGAAACCAGGCGCGCAGTGAAATGCCAAGTGTGAAACATATTTGACAAAGAACCAAATTTCACAGAATAGAATTTATCTTTGACTCAGCACCAACGAATAGCAACTATAGCACATAAAGTAAAGAACTTCCTTTTTACACTATTGTTAGTCAAAATTGCAACATCCGAAGGTACAGACTGAATCATTCCAAAATCGGAGGATGTGTAGAACAATGAAACCTTAATAAGCGATGAAGATTGCAGAGAGACGGCGTGCACTTAGGCCCAGCAATCCCTCATTTTTGTTACGTCACGCTGTCCGTGCAGAGCGGTCATACAAAGTTGAAACGTGCAAGTATGTGCCGGTATGCATCATCGACGTCAAAGGGTGCAATACCATTATCCGAGTGAATACGAACGCGCCAGAACGATTGGTCTCCGGGAAATGGGTTTGTCGAATCGTATCACTGCAGCTCGTACATGCTGCTGTGACAGTGAAGCGTGTGTTGAACCAGTGGGTAGAAGAGGGTCGTACCGTACAAGGATACGAGCGGGTACTGGACCAAATAATGTGACCACAGCACGTGAAGACCGCCAGCTTGTCCGCATGGCCATAAACAGTCCGAACAGCTTCGTTCACTGTGTTGGCTCGACGATGGAGCTCTGCAGCGGATGTGAATATGTCTGAGTCGATGGTTCGACGCCGTCTGCTGAGGGTTGGACTGGTCGCATGCGTGTGATTTCATGGGTCTGCATTGACCGGAAACCTCATCCATCTCAGATTGCAATGGCACATGAATACCCTCATTGGTATGCTGAGTGGAAAAATGTAGTGTTTTCGAATGAGTCTCGCTTCAACTTGTCCTACCCGTGGTAATCGCAATCGGGCATACAGCATTCATTTTTGAGCAGCATAGCTGACAAGCATTAAGTGGAGCGCCATTGGCTATAACACGAGATCTACGAAATGAGGGCAATCTGAAAAGCTACCACTACATCAGGAAGGTTTCAGAGCTTGATGCTGTAAATTTCACAAACAACAGCGTACATACTGCTCCTTACATTGGTTTCAAATTTTAATTTAAATGGGGATAAATATTGAACTATTAATAGATCTTAATAGGTAACCTAAATCCCTTGTTTGTTACAATAACCACAACTATGTACAGAGGATATAACAAAAATAAACAAAAAGCAACTGATAATTAATGTGCGGTTTGAAACGAAATACCTACTACTTTTCTTTGTGGTTGGTTTGTAATTTAAAATATATTGAACCATTACACAAATAAACAAAAAGGTAACTTGGTTGTTCGACAACAACCACCAATATCCCTGGCCGGGTGCATGCAGTCACAGCCTTACGATAATGCTATAAGTAGGGTTCGGATCTTTATGACCCAAAAAACAGAGAAATATGCATACATATGTGACCTTGAAAACGTATAAACATAACCTAAAAATGACAAAATGTGATCAAACATTTAAATTTACCATACATCAAAATATGCTCAATTATACATCATTTAATTTATTAGTGTGGCTTTCATGTAGGCCGCATAATTTGCTTCCGTGCACTCATTGCACCATTTGGAAATTAAATTTTAAATCGCTTTGTTGAAGTAGCTTTTTTTTTCAAATAATTTACAGAAAAGAACTCTTCCGTCTATGGTGGAATACTTTCCAAATTCCTTTACATTACAACGTAATTTCACACTTTAAGAAAATTTTGTTTTCGGCATGGCGGCACTCATTGATCCACTGACAGGATTATTTTCAGAAGTATTGGCCACAATGAGACATTGATTGGCGCGGTCCAGCACAATCATGTGGCTGCTGCCCTGTAGAAATTACAAGGCGGGCGGAACATTAACGTTTACAGAATGACAATAAAGTATAACTTTTATTCTTGACTGGCGAAATCTGACCAATTCAAAGACAATTTTTTTTTCCTCCAAAATATAATAGTAGTACAGTTCTGAGAATAAATTAGCTTAATTTCTTTTCATTTACAACTTCTAGTGGATTCCTGGTAGTACTATTAAAAAAATTACCAAATTTTTCCTCAAAATATGACAATAAATACTATCGTAATATGACCAAAACTAGTAAAATTGCATTAACATGCATTTACAAGCTATATAAAATACATTTAAATAAAATCAGAAACGTTCAATCAGTGTTTAATTCAGCATTACAGTTAAAAAAAAAGAGGCAAGAAAAAAATATGACTTGTCATGAGATCCGAACCCTAGTTATTAGTATTTGATGTATTTTTTGTATCTATCAGTATTATCAATACCGAAAAGGAAATAAAGAAAAATTAAAAAAACATACTTGTGACAGAATTGTTCATTCTCAAAGACATTAGAAAAGGGGATCATAATAAAAAGTCAATAATTTCATTGGTTTAACGGAATCGAGACGAAGAATAAGTTCCCTTTATGTTTTCATGTTCTAGCTTAATTAAATAAATGTCTTTTCGAGAACCTTGGTGCAAAGAATAATAACTTTTTTGGTTGTTCACAAGTGCCTTGAAACATGGTCGAACCTGTATAAAACTGATATTTCATCTTAGATTTGGAGGAACGGAAAGTTGCGCACACATTTACTATCATAAATTGTAGAAGTTATAGTCTCACAAATGTTAAACAGTTTATAGACTAAAGATAATGCAAATGATTTTATAGCAATGAGAAATTTATGTTTATGTAATTGTCAATATTCATCAAAGAATTCCTGCCTAATATAATCATTAATAATACGAAAAGTATGATGTTCCTCTTGCCTCGGTACGATCCAGCTCACCTCCCACTCACATTGCGCTTAAAGTCGGAGATGTAGGGCCTATTTAGCCAGCCAGTCACGAAACCACGCAAAAGCTGTTATTATCGAGATAGGTAATGTAAAATACAGAAAACATAGTCTCAGAAATTGTTGCAATGCTATTAAAAACCGCTATTGGCGCGCCAGTTTTTCAGAGTTGTACACACGTTTTCACATAATTCATTTTTTAGAAAAATTTTATATTTCCCAACTTACCGTCCTTTTTCAGAAGTGTTTTTACGTACACGCGTTTGATCTGGCACCGCATTTTTCACCACAATCCCACGGGATTCCTCAATAATGGTATTGCAGATCCGGTACAAATGTATGCGGATCGACAATTCGTAAAACGTCACGAAAATGTGTGTCAGTCCGCGTGACGTTGCTATTCCTTCGTCGTTTTCTGGCCCAGTATGTTTTACTCAGGTTATAGTAGACCCAGTAATAACATTCGTAAAATTCTGACATTATTATACATAAATTATAAAACATTAATCAATAAAAACATAGCTATTTAAAATTATTCGGTATTATAAAACAATGATATGAATGAAATGTTATGTGCAGCAATATAATTACGTACGGTATAGTGTCTATTTGTGTGGGAATTCTAAAGCAATTGAATGTTCAATTTTTTTTTATGTTGCACTCCGCGTAGAGCGGGAAGATTCTGCTAAGCCGTTGGGTATTTATTCAAACTAAGAGACGTAAACATCAATATTATTTGTTTCTTAAGAACTTCTTAAAAAATTATAATTAACTGATGCTGTTAAATTTTTTAAAAGACTTCGTGTGATTTACTAATTTGATTTAAGTATCTTACATACAACAAACGTGACTTACCAATTAACATAATGTTCTCGGTGACTAGCCGAGTGAACTAAGTATTTACAAACGGTCGAAACTTTTTATTTTGCTTCGGGTTTTACGTCTCGTTGAAGTCGAGATCATCAGAGGCGGGAAAAGAGTGGGGGGAGAGGGGCAATAAAAGGGAAGGAATTCAACCATGGCCTTTTGGTGGTACCATCCCGGCATTCGCCTGGAGTGATTTCAGGAAACCATGGAAAACCCAAATCTGGATGGCCGGATGGAGATTCGCAGACGCGACTTCCGAATGCGAGGCCAAAGCGTTACCGTTCATCCACCAAGCTCGGTCCTAACTCTTGTGGAAAACACTTTGTCTTCTCGGCTAGTCACCCGAGAACATCGATTTATCGTCAACGGTGAGAAAAACTTCGTTGTTATATATGTGATTTACTGCAGGGCACATAATGCAACTATAGACTGAATACTTAAAATATTTTATCTTTTACTTAATTACTAGAATTAGATTTTTTAAAAAAAAAATAATAAAGCAGAAAGTTAATGTAATACATAAGAGATTAATCTATAGTTACAAAGAGTATACTTAAGTGAGGTTATACATCTTCAAATTAATATCATTGTGTTAGCTAAAATATTATTAACTGCTGATTTTTGCTATCTATCTGTATCTATAAAACGAAAACCGGTATATTTGTCCCCGAAAAATTCAAAAACTACAGCGCAGATTTCGATGGGATTTTCACCGTTTTAAAGATTTTAATCTCAACTAAATTGTTTGTTATGTCTTACCCTTCAACGTAACATAACGCCGGAGCGGTAAATGAAAATCTGAACGTGCTGCCTGAAACAGCAAAGATGAAATACGATACCTACGTCATACATTGTAAAAAAAACAATACCCTTATTATCGCATCTAACATTTCCTTTCTTAAATTTTGAGTTTTAGTCTTTAAACCCCATAGATGACCGTAAGGAATTCGGAGAGGAAACTACATAAAGTGGAAAATATGTAAATTAAATTTTAGTAATGTAATGAAAAAAATCTTTCGATATCTTCATTGCTTCTTGAAGTTACTATCTGAGGCCGCACTGCTACAATCTCTGCTGTCTGGAAGTGGAATTATACTCGCTGTTGATTGTAAAATGCATTTTGATGGGTTTGAATATGAAAGTGAACCGTTTTAAACCTTTATTGTAGAACATTCAGAGAAATTTGTTGATTTTTAAACCACGATCTCAGGCCGCACAGCTACAATTTCTCATGTTTGGAAGTGAAATTAAATTCGTTGTTAATAGTAAGAGACAAACCGAAGCGTTAACCTATTAGTAAGTAATGCATATCTGATGGGGAACATGAAAGTGAACTGTTTAAAACCTTTAGTGTTGACATAATAACATTGTTGTAATTTATCGTTGAGGGATTCTGTCTTCACCACCTTTCCTGAAAAAATAATTGTTTCTATTGCTGCATGAATCGCTGTGGTTATTATGACGAAATTTGGTACCCGTGTTCCTGATAGGATGGTTAAAAACATTGCAGGAATAAATCAACGCCAACCCAGATCTTTTCTGCTACACCGTTTAAATACCCATAGAAAATGGAGCGACTGACATGAAATTTGATTCACAAGTGCAAAAATATTACCTTTTTTATTTACTGTGTGTGCGAATCAATCTGGAGAAGGTGCAAAGAAGGGCTGCTAGATTTGTTTCTGGAAATTATCACAGAATGCAATCAGTGACAGATATGATAAAGGAGCTGGAATGGGATTCATTGCAAGACAGGAGGAGGATGAGGAGGGTAATGGGAGTGTACAGGGCGTATACTGGCGATGAGGCATGGAAAGATATTGCAGTAGGTATGAAAAGTAGTTCATGGAAGGGAAAAGATGACCATGACCACAAGCTGGCACTCGATTTCAGGCACAAGAGTGTGGGAAGATTTTCATTTTTAGGTAAGGGTGTTAGGGATTGGAATAAGTTACCAAGGGGAATGATGAATAGCCTACCGAAAACGTTAAAAGAATTTAAAGTTAAAATTTGTAGAGGACAAATGTAGGTGAGTGTAGGATAGGGGGAAGTTGGGTGTGTAGGGAAATTGCCACCGGAGCGTGAGCTCCATTGCAATTAAATTAAATGAAATCTAGATCATACCGGGCAACGCCGGGAACTCTGCTAGTTTGTCATTACAACTGGTTTATTAATTCAATAAATGGAAGATTATTATTTAATTTGTTGACACTTTAGAAACCTATGCTGGATCCCGCGTACTTGATGCCAAACCTGTAAATGTACTGCGGGACGGAAAATACTGCAGGGTGGCAATGCTTACTTGAGTATCAACAGACTTTACGCACCCACAAAGCAATCGCCACAGTTGGAAGATAGTTTTGTCTTTATCTGCTAAATTACAAATTTGTGCTACTGTGTTGTGTTATGTTTTTGAAGGATAAATTAGGTTACATTGTGCCATTCATCTGGACCTTTTCAACAACAACAACAAAATAAAATATAAGGTTTTCCGATGACCGGTAACCCGCAGGTGGTATTTCAATTTGCGCTGATTGTAATTTCAATACAAAACCTTAACGTCCTCAGACAAACCGCCGAATCATTTCAGGAGGCAGAACACACACATGACAGTGTTTTGCAATGTACTGCAATGCGGGCGTGGTTGGACAAGGCCTAGGTTAAGTGTCGGAGTGATTCACAGTCAGAAGCGTGTGGTGTTGTTACAGCTGTCAGGAAGTGTGCCACGGCGCTGGGAGTGCGCCAGCAAGTCACACGCAATCTCCAGCTGGCTGTGGACGTAACAAAGTTGTCATAAGACGAATATCAACGGACTAAATGTGCCTAACTGGTTCAATTCACCGTGTAGAAAAATCAGAGCAGTTCAGGTTAAGGTGCAGTTTCAATATTACCACAATCCAACCAGAAGGATAACTTAAAAATATTCTGCCGTTCGTTTGGGAATTGAAGTTAAACTACTTTGAAAGCAGACTTTACTTATGGAGACCCTAGAGTAAACAAATATTTGTGGACTTACTCCGGGTACAAAGACCAAAGAAGCGGCTTACACCCTCCCCACATATTTGTTATAACACAACCTAAACTGTTCACTCTTATTGGAGTAAATGTAAAAGTAAAGTTAATCGCTGGTCCGTTTCTTTATTGTCAATATGAAATCATCTCTATTCCATTTCCGCCACACTGACACAAAGGTATCAAAAATCATGCCACTATAAGTGGAACACGCAATAAAATGGGCACTCTCGCCAAACTACGGCCAACCATCCTGCATTAAATACCATATGGTTTACTGAATTGTTTCGATTTCAATACGGGAAACAGAAACAACTTACACAAAACACAAACATAATTGTCAATAGTACAAATAGGAATTCATTATTCTGTAACACATCCTTTAAATAAACTTTCTAAAATTAAAAAAACAGTTTGCAGATAACAAAGTCGTTTTTAAAGAAAAACATATATAATTAGCTGTTACCAGCGGCTTCGTACACGTGGACTTAAAACTTTATTACTTGAGTTGGATATAGAAAGCTGTCCCAAGAAGCAAAAAGTCGGGATGTAAGTGAAATTTAAGAACAGATCATACAAAAACTGACTGCGAGTGAAACAAAGCCTGAGTGACCGATATAACAGTACAGAGACTCACACACGCTATCCGTCTGTCTATCATCGTTCGGTAAGATTTCATAATTTCATTAGTGGGCATCCATTAATTACGTGAGCACAAATAGGGGAGTGTCCGGTGAAATCTCACCAGAAAAGGGGAGGTGAGTCGACAGAAATCTCACGTCAACATTGTACATCCTTGAACAGTAGAGCTAAAAGAAAAGACTCCAAACCATTTTTTTTTATCTGCTTAACGTCTCTCTAACAGCGAGGTCTTTAGAGACGGGAAAGGATGGGCGGCAAGGAATGGGAAGGAATTCGGCCGTGGCCTTCTGAAGGAACCATCCCGGCATTTGCCTGGAGTGATTTGGTCTCCAAACCAGTTGCGACGTCGATCCCACGTTAGGGTGTCCATATTTACGAAAATATTTACAAAATATATCATTTATAGGAAAAAGCATCTTATGTGCTTCCTAATGATACATAGTATTTCATTTTATCAAGATTGGTTTAGCCATTTAGCCGTGAAAACGTAACAAACAGATTTATAATATTAGTGTAGATCTTATTGGCTACTTCTATTATTCCATCCAAGAATTTTTACAAAGGAAATAATTGCATTTTTTGTAACTATAATAGCTACATTTTTACTATGATTACACTGGCTAACAGCATTTTTGTTACAAAGAAAATGAATGGTGCTCTTAGCTAAGTCGTGGGTGCTGAATTCGAAAATGAAATTAGTTTTTGCCTATCGAGCTCAGTTTTCTTGTGACACGCTACTCTCCGTCTATCAAGTCCTTGAAAACACTCCATATTGGTTATTCTCCTGTGGCTGATGTAATTGTTGAAGAACAATCGGAATATATAAAACTAACTCCCATACATTACTTATTTATTTGCGGACTTTACGTCTAATTAAATTTAATACATTCAACACATTTAACAATATCAGTTCAGTTTATATCAAAATCATAACATTCATACTGTAATCTGTATTTAAATTCAATCAAATAACATGTTACACATATTATGTTCAATATTATGTTAATGTTCGATGTTATTTTATCTTAATTATTTTTTGTTTTCGTATTTAGTATTCGAAGGTCAATGCTCTGATACTAAAAATATAAACAACTAACACCACTATTGAATAACATAACACCTACACTAAACATAATCAATAATAGCAAATTACACTACTGTAAACATTTACGTAGCAAAAAAGAAAGACGTCTTCATTCTTCGATTGACAAATTATAACAAATTTTCCTCAGTTCAGAAATCCATTGCATTGTTTGTTGCCACTTTTATTTCAGCATTGAGAGTTCTGACAGCGTGAAAAGTGACTGCTTTTTGTTGTAGGTTTGTAATGGTTTCTGTTTTGTGCTATAGAGAAGAAGAAATGCCTCGTACGTGTGTAAGTAACCAAAATTCTTTTTGATATATCTGTGGAGAATTAACTCTCAAATCACAAAAACGAAAATTTACCCCTCTTGTGAAGAAGTTCTATGAACTTTATTTCGGGTGTAAAGTTGGCAATCAAGACAAAAAATGGGCACCTCATATCTGTTGTTTGGTATGTGTCACACTCCTGACAGGCTGGTTGAAGGGATCACGTCACATGCCTTTTGTTGTTCCGATGATTTGGAGGGAACCAACGGATCACACAACAGACTGTTATTTCTGTCTGACAAAAATAGCAGGAATTACCTCGAAAACAAAGAAAACCGTGCAATATCCTAATTTATCATCTGGTATAAGGCCTGTATGTCACAGTGAAGAATTACCGGTACCAGTGTCTCCTGAGACAATGACTTTGAGTGAAGATGAAGATAGTGGTGAAAATGCAGAAGACACCGAACGAAATGTTAATGTCAGTTGTAATGTAATTGTATAGTAATGTAATTTCAAGCCCACTGTGAATCAAATCAGCCACACATTTTGTCTCAAGCGGATATCAATGATCCTGTCCGTGATTTAAATTTGTCGAAGCAACAGGCTGAGCTCTTAGCTTCGCGATTGAAAGGATAAACCTTCTTCCTCGTGGTACGAAAGTGACTTTTTTTTTGACCACCATGCTGATTTTTCCGAATATTTCTCCAAGAATGGTGACATGGTTTTTTTGTAATGATATCGAATCAATTATGGAGACTCTTGAACATGATTTCAGTGTAAATGAATGGCGCTTGTTGATAGATTCTAGCAAAGTTATCTGAAGGCAGTGCTTCTTCACAATGGAAACAAATTTCCTTCAGTTCTTATAGCTCATGCAGTTAATATGAATGGTACATTTGAGAATTTTCAACTGATTCTCACTCATATTTAATATGAGAAATACAAATGGCCTATATGTGGCGACCTCAAGGCGATTGCAATTCTGCTCGGCATGCAGCTGGGATACACAAAACATTGCTGCTTTCTATGCGAGTGGGATAGCAAGGACAGAAAAAACCACTATGTTGGGAAAACGTGGCCTGCTCGGAATGAGCTACTACCTGGATAGAAGAACGTGGTAAACACTCCGCTTGTTGACGCCAAAAATGTGTATCTACCTCCGCTGCAAATTAAATTGGGTCTAATCAAAAACTTTGTGAAAGCCATAGATAAAACATCACAAGGATTCATGTACTTGCGAGAGAAGTTCCCAAAGATCAGTGAAGCAAAAATACAGGAAGGAATACTAATAGGACCACAAATTAGAGAACTAATGGATGATGATAATTTCCTTGATGTCTCGAGTGATGTTGAAAAAGTGGCTTGGCTGTCTTTCACAAGTGTCTTCAAGAATATTTTTAGGAAATAATAAGGCAGAGAACTATCGCGATATTGTGCATGAATTATTGAGATCATACCATCGTATGGGATGCAACATGTCACTACTCAAACTGCATTTCTTTAGCGATCATTTGTACTTTTTCCTGGATAACCTTGGCGTCGTTAGTGACGAACATGGCGAACGATTTCACCAGGACATTTCTTAAATGGAAAATCGTTATCAAGGCATTTGGAGTGCGGCAATGTTGTCCGACTACTGCTGGACTTTACGAAGAGACTTTACTCTTATGTTGCTCACTTCTCTGATTCTTTTGTGTATTGACATATATATTTTAATGTTTACGTTTGGAAATGTTGTGAGCGTGTCTTATTGGCAGATCCAAATGATATATAGGCTAACGTGAGCGTATATAAAAATCATTATCAAATGAAAACTGAGGCCGATACGGTAATTCTGAAATTATATCTGGATTTAGGAGTGCATTACATCCAGAAACAGTTAATTTGGTTCTTGTAACAGGAAAAAAGTTTTTTTTTGTAGACCAGCGTTATTATTAATCCTGTATGTATATACGTTAACCATGACATGTTTCACATCCCAGATGTTTTTCCTCAGCAGGAATCTGTGGAACAACAGTAACAAATAAAGTAATAGTTAGCACTTCTGCCAAGACAATAAAACCGATTCCCCAAACTGTCCAGCTGTTTTAAATTACCTTAAAACAGAAATAACAACGCAGAAAAAATCACCCCAGAGTTTAGTACAGTTCTGTCAGACTAAAGCATTTTAAATAATATACATCTGCTGTATAGCGAAATCGTCTCTGACGGTGTTGAATACTTATAATCTCTTCAAATTCAGCAGAAATTGTTCTAATTCTGCGGAGTGATCCGTTTGCGTCAGCTTTTTATTTCAGTCATATTAGCTCATACGGTCATTACTTTTGACCCTAAGAACTAACGTCTTGTCAGTTACTGACTCTGTGTAATGCATTTTTTTACTTAACTCGCTCTTAAGAAGCCCAGCAATGATTAAACTGAAGAACTGGAATAGTTCAAGCCACGTTGTTACCCTAAAAACATAGTAAGTTGATCATTCCACAAAAAAGTGTAGGGTGGGTTTGACAAGTGTGAGGTTGTATTTATTTCATGCATAATCCTCTGAATACATAAACGACGAGTGAACTTCCTTTACAAATTGAAGTGAAGCGATGATTTTTCATGTTAACATTTGTCAAGATAATTAACAAGCCCCAAAGACAGACCCGAGACAAAGTAGGCATTTACCTCTGTCAACTGGGAACTATTCTAGATCCGTGACAATACCTGACTTGCACCTAGTTCTTAATCAATGTGTATAAAAGTCAACGTGTGTTTTTATTTGCTATATTAGTATACGCTCAAAAATTATTTATTTTTGTTAGTTGAATGGTTAACTGCTTTTTATTAGTGTAGTCTTTGACTTCACTCTTCTTTTGTTTTGTTTGCATATTGTATTGGCATTTTTTGGATCACATATTAATTTCTCCTTTTGTACGAAAGTATTAAATCTATAATATGGGGCATAGTTGATTTCATTCTTGTATTTCATTTGTTCGTTATGTTCGCATTCAAGATTAATACAGCCTATGCTTTCGATCGTCTTTTACTCATTGTGCTCGCAGAAAAAAAGTATCCTATGTGGTATTCCAAACTACGTATATTCCAACCCCGTAGCGAATTTCATTCAAATCCATTTATAATATTACATCTCACATTTATAATATTATTGGGATTAACCCATAGATACTAACTCTTAGTAAGCAACCGGAAATCACCCCATTCAAACTGCTTTGGAGAATAGCTACAGAGAGCTAACATCCTTCAAGATAAATGCCGAAGGCTGGAAGACAGGGCATGGCACGCAGCTTGACTTAATAGTCATTTAACGGCAAAATGTGTAATAAGAGATAATTCATCTTATTCACAAGGGGAATGAAGTGAAAATATTCACTGTGAAAACGAGTGGTGTTTGTCCCGAAGAGGCTGAGGTCGGGCTTCTGCTGACAGTCGCTCTAACAAATACACAGAAGAGTCAACCGTGTAGCCTACATTTCAGGGTGTGCTTATAGAGCTGCTATTATCAGGGTTCCGTTCTTTGTCTCGTAATCTTTTACCTTTTCGTATAAATTCAGATTAACAAATCTTATATATATATATATATATATATATATATATATATATAAAAATAGACGTGTGTTTTCATATATTTCACTTTTCAGCCACCACTACCAAGCACAGATCACTGGTGTTTGTGTGTGGAAGTAGCATGGAGTTTTCCTGTCGTGCAAACGTTGGCCGAATGTCGATAGCTGTGGGGATGTGGGAGATATGATGATTGAAGTTGGCCAATGCAGGGCGTTTTCATATTTCGACCAAAAATTTGTGTCATCTTATACTTCTCTTTCCTGTCACAACTACATAGCATAGACCATTGGTGTTTGTGTGTGGTAGTAGAATCGTCTCTCCTTTCGTGCACTATGGTTGTTAGATGTCGGTAGCTATGGGGGTGTGGGAGATATGGGGGTTGAAAGTGGTCGACCTGCGGCAATTTCATATTTCTGCCAAAGACGCATGTGTCGTGGTGTATCACTTTTCAGCGAAAACTATCTATCGCAGATCACTGGCGTTTGTGTGTGGGAGTAACACAGAGTCACCCATCTATCACAACGTTGGCCGAATTTCAGTAACTGTGGTAGTCTGGGAGATATGGTGGTTGAAAGTGGTAGATCAAGGATATTTTCGTATTTCATGCAAAGACATGAGTGTCCGTAAATTTTACTTTGCTGATGACTGGCATTTTGTGTGGTAATAGCATCGCGTCTCCCGTCGTGCGCTATGGTTGCTAGATGTCGGTAGCTGTAAAAACAAATTCTTTACAAATACGAACGAAGTCTTGGGTACTAGCTATTTAAACATAACTCTACATTCTTTACAAGATGAACAGAAATAATTACCAGACTTTAACTTCCCAGTTATGGGAAGTAGAACTGATAAGATCCATTTGAATAATTTCCCGCATTTCGCTGGTAACTGAGATATTTTATGGAACTCTATTTTTAAAACCATGATGAAATATAAACAACCTGAAAAATTGCTGTGATTGTGAGTAAATGGCAAGGTAACTTTAGAAAGTTTTAAAGCAATCATCCGACGGAACTTATGTCATAATCACATTTTACTTGCGCCGTACTTAAATAACGCGATGGTGAACTTTTTTATTTTAGCGTGTTGCTATTCCGAATATTCACAGCATGACCAGAATTTATTTTCCTGTCATCAGTCTTTTGATTTGTTTGATACAATCCTCTATCTTTCCGGATCTTGAGCTAACCACCTCATTTCAATATACCCAGTGCAACCTATGCCTTCAATTATCTGCTTCATATACTGTAATAATTGTATTCCCCTACAGTTATTTCTGTTAACTGGCTTCCCTGCCCTCCCCCAACTAGCAAATTAACCAATTCCGCATGTCTTAAAATGTGATCTACCATGTTGTCTCTTGTTTCTGTACGAGCGTGGTGGGTGAACGGTTAACGTTCTGGCCTCGCATTCGGGAAGACGCCGGTTCGAATCCCTGTCCGGGCATCCCGGTTTGGGTTTTCATTGTTTCCCCCCAAATCAATCCAGATGAATGCCGGGATGCTTCCTTCAAAAAGGCTATGGCCGAATTCCTTCCCCTTCCTTGTCCCCAGTCCCATCCCGCCTCTAATGACCTCGACGTCGACAAGGCGCTTAGTCTTCTTTCCGTAAAACTCTTCCACAAACTTTTTCCTCGCCCATATTTTTTTTATAACCCTTTTATTTCGTACTTTAGCACTATTCAATTTTCAACATCCTTCTATAACACCACGTTTCAAATTCTTTACTTTTTCAAGTTTAGAGATAAGATAAAAGGAGTAGGTTTTCACAGTTTTCCCGTAGGATTAGCGGAGGTAGAGCTCCGCATTCCATTCCCTGACCGTAGGCTCTAGAGTGGACGTGCCGTGGTCAGCGAAGCGGTCCAACCCTTTTTCTTTACCTTCCCCGCAGTTTCCCCGACGGTACTCCTTTGATAGCAGGCTGAGTGGGCCTGGTGATTTTCCGGACGTTCTGCTTCGAGGAAAAGACCTCGGCATCGTCAGGGATCGAACCCCGGTCATCCGGACAGTAGTCAGACGCTCTACCGCCTGAGTTACGCGATTGCCCAAATTCCAAGTTTAGCTTCCATAAAGTGCTGTGCTCAATATATACAATTTTACAAATTTCTTTCTAGTCTTAAATCAATATTTGAGACTAAATATGATTTTCTTCAATTGGTTTTATCTTCGATCTGGCTTCTACCATCAGTTGTAATTTTACTTCGTTAGTGACGAAGATAAGACCCATTTAAAATGATACGCATCTGCAGGAAGAGGACAACTACGGTGTATAGGCTCCTGATCCCCCCTCCAACCTTTACTCCCCTAGCTGGAGACTGCTGAGTTACAGCAATACTAACATGGCTTCCCGCGCCTGTCCAGCTATCAACAGGGGCCATGGGAAGGAAGTCGTCTCTGCTGGCAGGGATGGCGCGTATCTGTCCGTCGGCCAGTCGGTAAACATCAAATGCCCGGGTAGCTCAGTAACGTGGCGCGTGTTGATCCATACCATTCGGCTACAAAACCAAAGGTCGTGGGAAGCCACCATTATACAGTAGCATTTACAGCACTGCGAACACAAAAAAGCGAAGGATATGTGGATGCTTCAGTGGGGAAGATGACCAATGTAATTACGTCGTTTATGACCTACAGATTGTGTAAACGACTTTTGTTGAGTTCTATGTGTAATTTTGAGATGGAAAGTGCTAACCATCCCATCATTTGCCTTGCTCACCACGGATAACCGAGAACCCGTGTCCAGAATCTCAGCACTTTATCCCACTCTGCCAAAGGTGTCGCGTGCCTTTCTTCCATGTTTCCGAGAAAGCGTCATAAGCTACAGAACGACTTACTGTATAACATCGGTTAGCACATTTTGTACCTAGCGGTGGGAGCGTGCAGAATGAGAACTCTGTTCGAGCTAGTGCTGATGGCGGTAGCTGGTCGTCTTCGAACTAGACTGAAATCCGACCGTAGCTTTGCTGTATCATCATGTCAAGGTTGTCTGAAGAATGAACTTTAAACCTCAAGTAATCATTGCATTGATAATTTTTAATTTTCTTTCCCTCTCAGAATGGTCTGAAGGCTCAGTTATTAAGGCGTCTGACTGGAGATTGTAAGGTCCCGGGTTCGAATCCCTATCTCGGCGGGATTTTCAAAGACGCTTAACCCCCTCTGGCAGAGCTTGCTGTGTAATGTGAAGTCGCCAGAACGATTCCGTGATTCGGATTCCGTGTTAAGCTGTAGAATTTCTTGGTTATGTTAAGGTGTCTACGATAGAGGCGCATTGCCACAGCCAGTAAAAATCATGTCACGAGGTCACTACAATCACACGAGCCATTCCTTCTCGTACGGTTCCTTTCATTTATCATTTGCCGCGCTTGGATTTTCAAAGCAGAAATATTAGCGGAGGCTGTAAATATGTTGATATGCAGCCCGGACAAGAATTATTTTCTAAATATTCGCTCATTTCGTAGACGCAAAAAATAACAAGCACACTTTCGTGAAATGGTGCCCACCATCAGTCCACGAACCGTGTAGATTTTTAGCTAACGTGTTTTATATATTTATCTTCGTCAAATGTGTAATTTTGAGGCGAGCATTTTCGACTATCATAGTCGAGCTTAAATGTAAACTGTTGTCGGAAATTAAAACTGTAACAGCCTTCATATACGCAATAGAAAAAATAGTAAAGTCACAATATTTACAGAATTTAAAAATCAAAATCGAAAGTCCCTGATCACGAAAAACCAAAGTTTAATCTGGTGAATTTTTCTTCTTCTTCTTCCTCCTATCCAGTGTTAGGCCTGGTGCCCTGTTACGGTCTCAATCCATCTTTTTGGTGGTCTTCTTGCATTTCTCCCGCCTCTGGGATGATATTAAAGATTTTTCGTGGGATCCGGTTCATCTTCATCAGGTGAAAAATTAGTTTTGTTATGCCCCGTTGTGTCAAACAATGCTTTTTACGAGTATGAGGTGTTAATCTTTCATTTAGTGAGGGAACCTTTGAATTATATTTAAAATCTCTGGTATATGTCGTATTAAGAATCTTTGATGCATATCTTGTGAGCTTGAGAGTATTTCATTTCTTGCTTCACTGTTCGATCATGTTAAGACCACAGCTAGACAAAAAAAAAAAACGTTAATCGTTAATTAACGAAGTTAACAAAATTACAAAAAAATTAACTTTTAAGTTAACCTAAAAAATCATTAACGCTCTTCTTAACTTCTATTAAACTGATCTTCCTTTAACTTTAGTCCGTTACATTGGTTGGTGACGTCATATCGTTTGTTTGAATAGCGCGCCACGGCACAGTGGTACGTTCGGCTAGTCACACAGCGAACAAATTATGTAATGAGAAGAGCAAGTGCGAGTGTGGTGCATATGTAAGGGTGTGAGCAGGAACGCTAGGCTAATCGAGCGTTTGTATTTTACGTCTGCAAAACGGCTACACGTTTGCAAATCTAGTCAGTGATAAAGTTTAATATTTATATAACTTAACGTTTTTACTACTGTAGTGCCATTTTTTAGTTTGTGTTTGTTTGGAGTTTGTTAGTGAAACAATGAAATTTATATTCGTTACATGATTACATCACAGAAAATGAAGAGATAGAAAATGTTAGTGAAAACAGCAACGCTAGCAATAACAACGAGAAGATTAAAACACTTTGGCCACATTTATGCGGTTATATTGCATTTAAATTAAGATTGGGGAAACAGTTGATTTCTTAATTCAAAATATGTTTGCCTAAACTTTCTGCAATCAAGCCTTAATAATCTTAAACAACACACGAATAGTAAACAAATATCCAAATATTTACAGTTTTTTTTTTTTTTTTAAAGTGAAAGTGAGATCAATTCGTTGGAAAAGGAAAAACAATTCATTCTTCAAGTGCCGTGGATTCTTCTGATGTAGATAGCAGCAGAATCCTTTTTTTTCCATCACCATCAGCTAACAAAAGGTTACGTCAGCAAAGCATTGGTGAATCTTTTGACATCGTAGTTACCGACAACGGCCTATCTCCAGCTAATGTGGACCGATGCATTATAATTTTTTTAGTTGTCAACACGATTCTACTACATGTTATAGAATCAGATACGATTGAGAAGCTGATTAAAACGTTGAATCTCAATAAGAACTCAATTTCCAGAGAAAATATTGGGTGCATGTGTTGTTGATGGTTAGCTTTGAACGGATAACTGTAAGTTGCGTTAAATTTGCAAAAATGTAACGCTTTAACGATTATCGAAGTTAACTTTTTAAGCATCGAATTAACGATTAACGGAGTTAACTTTTTGATTAACTGTGCCAAGCTGTGTTTACGACATACGGCAGATTTTAAGTTAGGTCCTAAGCTTTCAAACTGTGAAAACCCTATCAAGATCGGTTCTACGGTTTCAGCTTGATACCATAACAAATATATCCACAGAGACAGCCAGATACAGATTTGTACTTATAAGACAATCGACAGTAGTCATATCATTCACTGGCTTATGTCCTTAATTATAATAAATTAACTTCGGTTGTGTAGGTACAACTATTTACTGCCTTAATTGTAATTTTAATTCATTTTTTTCCACTAACGCGTTTGATGATGACGCAGGCTACATCCGGCCAGTGGTCACAGAGGACTGTTATCTCAAACTGTACATAATTTCATTTTAAAAAAACTGGTGCGTTTATCAGTATGTTCAGTGTGTATTTTTCCTGTATATTTTTTATGTTTCTTTCGCACTCGAGTGGACGAAAGATAATGCTATATTGAATTTGTGTAGTAAATAGGAACTTTGTCCGAGTTATTCTCATAAACAAATGAAAATTATTAAAAAGTTAAAGCACACTTCTCAAGATTACAGAGTATTGCACCGATCCTTTGTCTGTATTTTGAATTTAGATCTATTATATTGGAAGACAACTTGGACAAAATTATCTGATAACCGTTCTTACAATCAATTTTCGTTAATAGCTATATATAAAGACGCTTTCCCACGGTGCGTGTTGGGTGACGTCTCTCTTTGCCGCATATGCAAGCTGGTACGGCGCGCCTCGACCCACCGCCAGGCGGTAAAAGATGAAAGGCGCATACTACCACACCACGCGCCGTGGGAATGGACCTTAAGAACGTTAGAAATGACGTGTTAAATGCAGATTTCTGACTCATAACTAAAATAAGTTTTATAAGCTCTGCTGAAAATACGGATGCTAATAATTCTGCAGGAAAATGAAAGCTTTTATCGCACTTGAACTATACATTCACCGTATCGCGATATAAACATGAATCCATATTTTCTTTTCTTTGGGGTCATCCATAAATTACGTGAGGTGTTTTTCCGGATTTCCGGACCCTCCCCCCCCTCTCTGGTGAGATCTGGTCCGTGAAACCCCCCCCCCCTCTCCCCTAGAAATCGCCCTCGAAACTTTTTGAGACCTTTTTCTTTAGGTCTCACCCTTCAAAATCCGGTTACACCCCCACTTTTCAACGAAAAACCTCCAAATTTTTTTTTTTTACAAAACCTCACGTGAGATTTCCGTAACCCCCCCCCCCTATTTTACCTCACGTAATTTATGGATGACCCCTTACTATGACAGCGGCCAGAGAATATAATGAAACCACCTACATGGAACGAATATAAATAAACAAAAAATCATTTAAAAATGCTGGTGTATGTATCAGTGTGTATGGCTATTTCTCCGGTTGTAAATATGCTTCTGACGTCGTCACGTGATTTTCGCCATTAAAACAATTTAAGCTTTAACATTTTTGATACAGTATAGTTATACACATTAAACACATATATTTACTCTTAGAAAACTTAACGCGTAACGTGAATTAACTCTAACCGATGTTGCGAATACTCAGTGTTTAACATGAGCTTAAATTACAGCGGACAATATCGTAAGCTGCTTGCATCAGACTATCGTTTAGTGCGCATGCGCAGAACGCGTAACTTGTAATGCGTAACGCTAACAAATTTCTTCCCGTGATACAATATTTATAAATTGTGCTATGATTGTATGTGTGATAGAATATTCGTAATTGGCGTTAAGGCTACATATATGATATTATATTTGTAATTTGTATCATGGCTGTATGGCGCTTTTGGCCCACTGCTAATATAAATAATAAAAAAAATCTTCCTACCGCACCCAAAAAGCATTCACTTCAATAAAATAAATTCAGAATTACTCGTTATGTAACCTAGTATTAAATAATAAAATAATCTTATTATTAAATAATTAAAGGAACTGTCTCTGTTTTACCTTATTTCATTACTAGGATGCCTAACAAGGATGAGTTCCAAGCGCCAGATCCTCAACATTTCATTATTCCTATGACAGTAAAACTTAATTTACTCAATATTTTCATGATGAAATAAACTGCCTATCTTTATCATGAGCTACTATTGATTTTAATTGCAATGGAGTTTATTTTCTGGTGGAAATTTCTCTACGCTACTACTTTGTATTTCACGAATTTTTGCATCAAAATCTTTCAGTACTCTTCACCTTCTTCCGACTTCTAATGCCTCTCAATCCAACTACTTTATCATATCAGTTACTAATTATGCTGTATGATAATTTCGGTAAACAAATCTAATTTCTCTGCTTCAGTTCCTGTAGTTGACACAGATTATGTGGGATATCCAAACATTAGACTTGCCTAAGTCAAAGTTTCTATTAGAAACATTTTACTTTTAGAAGTATCGAAATTTTGAACCATAGATCGAGATCATTGCATTTTGTTTTGTGGTCAACTGACTCCTTGGTAACGTTCCTGACTGCTGATCGTAAGATACACGGTTCGGATCCCGGTAGCGGCTGTGATTCTTCCTCCGGCAAAGCTTGCAAAGTAAGTTAGTTTCCGTTGTGCTAACTACACTGCAGGCCCGATTTACTCTATAGGACTACGGGCTTCTGTTTGTCGGATCCCGCAGCTGGCAGAAAAAACTATCACTAAATCACCTAGACGACACGAATATTTTTTTTACTATTGAATTGCAGCTCGTCAGGGCTGAAACCATTATTTTTCTGTCGGGAAGGTCTGTTTGATGGCTGTAGTCTCCTCGCTGTACAAAACATGTCGATCGCATTTCATCAGTTCTTTTTTTTTTTTAATATACAAGCCGTCAGGCCACCTAATTTACTTATACAAAAAAATCCACTTTTAACTTATATTAATAAAATGTTTGCTGTCAGTTGTTTGTCTCTGTATGAAACAATTCTTCCGTACTGTTTTACTGTTAATATCAAAAATTTGAGAGATAAGACAAATTTTTTCCGGGCAGTTGCTGAAAAAGCTTAACACTTTCCTTCCAGCTTCAAATCTATCCAAAGTAACTTTCCCTTAAAATGTCCTATTAATTGTTAACGTCAGACTTTCAATGGTTGTACACGTTTATTTATATCCAAACACGGAATCATTATTAGTTATTTCAGTTTTTTCGTTGATATACATCTATGCATCAGAAAAACAGCCATGTTCCCGTTACATTTCCCAAAGATCAATAGGGCAACCTCTCCACTTAGTCGATAGAGTGACTGACAACATACTGTACGGATGGAGTTGAAGCATAAAGTTATATTTCAAAACTGTACTTCCAAAACATACAGAAGCAAGTTGTTAAAAAACTTCAATGTCAAAATGCAACATTTAAAAAATGGATTCACTCCAGGTGAATGCTGGGATGCTTCGATAAAAATACCATGCTCGTTTCTTGCCTTCTTCTAATGACAAGCCATAAGCATGTTAGCTAAAAACAATCTACCACGCCCTGCAAGAGATCGACAGAAACTAATGTTATTACGTTGAAATCGAGGTTTAGTCCGATTGCTACAATTTCTCTGCAATGTGCTAGATGAACCGCCAGCAGGAAATTCATCAGCTCATCGTACAGATTACCAAAAATGAGAAGACGCCATAGAGGGGTACACAATGCAGACCGGAAGTTCTGGACGCCACTGCTAACTGATGACCGCTGTTTTTAGCGCTGGTTAACAGCTCAGCTTGATCTCGTCTGGCCGCCACCTGTTATGCGTTCGCGATAAGAGCGCTGATAATGATCCCAGCAAACATTTACAAGTAGTCAGATTCGCACGAGGACTTGTTTAGCTAGCCTTGGCTGTAGGATCACACACAAATGGAATATTTCAGCAGATGTACTACTCATTAGCCATCCTCTCCCATCCCTCTTCTTCACAGAAACTGATCAATATTTCTTTCAGTGTTGTAAAATTGAAAACAAATTTCTTAAGATAGGAACGGTCTTATAACCCTAAAAATGGAACAGAAATAATCAACGATATGAAGAGCAGAAGTAGATCGGACACTACTGAATAAAAACAGAACTGGTATCCAGGAAATATCATTCTCTAAAATTACTTAATTGTGCCTTCATCCTATGGATATTCGGGAACTGTTCAACAAAGACTCGTCAGATAATAACAGAAACATAATACATAAAAGTTTCAATGAAGGAGGTTGGTTACAATATTTAAATAGAGACATTTTATGACTTTACGCCTTGTCGATGTCATTAGACCCGAGGAAGGACTGAGGGCAAGGAACAGGAAGGTATTCGTCCATGGTCTTTTGAAGGAATCATCCCACCAATCGCGTGAAACCATCGAAAACTGAAATCTAGATGGCCGGATGGGATTCGAACCTGCGTCCTCCCGAATTCGAGGCCAGAGCGTTATTGGTCACTTACCACGCTCAGTAGTGAGTTTCAATGGAGGAATGAACAAGATTTCTGGAGTGACAAAAACATATTATTCATTACTAGGTTCCTACGGCAAAGTAATTACGTATGTAGTGTAAGTGTAACATGTAAGCTTACATGTCAATTGAAAACAGTTACAGACTTTGAAAGTCCATTTATTATGGATAAAGTAAGTGTAAAAACTGACCATGGGTGACTGGAATGATGTAGCAGAAGAAAAATAATGAAATACTATAGAGAATTTCCGCTAGGATGAAGGAATGAAAGGGAGAACTCCTAAAATATGGCAAAAATATTAAATAACTAGCTGGTACCCACGACTTCGTTCGTGTTTGTAAAGAATTTGTATTGACAGCTACCGACATCTAACAACCATAGTGCACGACAGGAGATACGATTCTACTACCATACACAAACACCAATGCTCTATGTTATGTAGTTTTGGCAGAAAAGTGACATTTGCGGAGGCACATGTCTTTCGTCGAAATACGAAAATATCCTTGACTGGCCACTTTCAACCACCATATCTCCCACACTACCACAGTTACTGAAATTCGGCCGATGTTGTGATCGAAAGGCGACTCTGTGTTACTACCACACACAAACGCCAGTGATCTGCGATAGATAGTTTTAGCTTAAAAGTGATACACCATGACACATGCGTCTTTGGCAGAAATATGAAATTGCCACAGGTCGACCACTTTCAACCCCCATATCTCCCACACCCCCATAGCTACCGACATCTAACAACCATAGTGCATGACAGGAGACACGATTCTACTACCACACACAAACACCAATGGTCTATGCTATGTAGTTGTGGCAGGAAAGAGAAGTATAAGAAGACACAATTTTTTGATCGAAATATGAAAACGCCATGCATTGGCCAACTTTAATCATCATATCTCCCACATCCCCACAGCTATCATCATTCGGCCAACGTTGTGCACGACAGGAAACTCCATGTTACTTCCACACACAAAGACCGGTGATCTGTGTTTGGTAGTGGTGGTTGAAAAGTGAAATATATGAAAACACACGTCTATTTTTATATATATATATATATAATATTATGAAGCAGCAATCCTGGCAAATCCAGTGAGTTAAAAAAAATCTGGTGGATAGTTGACGACATCATCTTGGTTAGTTGCGCAATCAACGATTTGTATATCCTTAATTCACCGGAAATTTCATTTTGAATTTCGAAATTTATTTAATTAACGTCCGTGTTTTTGTCTCTGTAATATAGTTCGGTCGTTCAACCAAAAAATTGACAGGAAATGTAATGCAGCCACTCAAAACGTTTACAGGGATTTTGTCATTACCAATGCCAATGAGTTGTTTTGAAACCATTTCTTCCGATCAATCATTTTGCAATTCCAAGGATAATCATAAAGCGCCTTTGTTTTGTTTTGATTGACTGGCAGTAATATTATTTTCGTTGATGACACGCAAACCTTTTTTTCCTTCGAACTTTATTTTGGGCAGGCATAAATTAGTATCCATACAGTCTAATCAACTTGAAGGCATACCAGAGCTAATCCTAACACGCCTTTGTTTTGTTTTATTTTGATTGGCTGGTTTGTATGGGAAAAGAAAGGTGTTGATTTTACTATTTTCCTCGCAATTTTTACGTTTTTTCTCTCCATAAGAACCTTCCTTGTGGATTAACGAAAATATGAAGGAAAAAATAATTTGCCGAACTGGTCGAGCCGTTCTCGAGTTTTGAACTTAGCAACACATTTGGCGAGTCATTTTTATTTATATAGAAGATTTTAAAAGTTAGAAAGTATTATTAGTCGCATCCAATTCAATCACCATGAATTCTACCCGAACATAGTTTAAAACGAATGGAACCCATCACCACAAGGCTTACCAGAACATTACATTCTTAAAATAATAGGATAAGTGTGGCTCGATCGTCAGACGATAATGAATATCGCTTCTCAACTGAAATACCAGTAATCGATTTGGCTTTTTAGGTATTCTTAATATTGCATCCTTCTAAACTGATGCATTCTATTTTCATAGTCGAAACTTTCGTGGTAGGCAGCATGGATATAAATGTAAACACGCTGAACAAATAAACACACAAATAGTTTTCGAGAGAACGAAAATTTAAAGCAACCAAGAAAATGCCACGCACGGAGGAAATAATGATAACACGTACGTCAGTGATATTATTTTCGCTGATCACACGCAGGCATAGATTAATATCCATAGAGCCTAATCAACTTGAAGTCATACCAAAGATAATCCTAACGCGCCTTTGTTTTGTTTTGATTGAGGGAAAAGAAAAGTGTTGTTTTTACTATTTTCCTTCCAGTTTTTGCGTTTTTTCTCTCCATAAGAACCTTCCTTGTGCCTTAACGAAAATATAAAAAAAGGAATTAGCCGAATTGGTCCAGGCGTTGTTGAGTTATGCGCTTACCAACACATTTTGCGATTCATTTTTATATTATAGATAGTAGCAAACATGTGCTTTAAGAATTATCAGAAGTGGTAACATAAACAATAGACTAAATGTAAGGTCAAAAAATTAACTGTTTTTTTCTGTTAGGTTTTTACCACTAGTTGACGTTATTAAAAGCGAGAGAGGATACGGAGGCAAGCAGCGGGATGGAATTCGGCCATGTGCTTTTTGAAGGAATCATCCTGGTGTTCATCTGAAGTGATTTCCTGAAATTATGAGATACCGAAATCTAGTTGGCCCGACCGGAGATTGAACCAATGTCCTCCGAAAATAAAATGATAGGCCACATCGCAAATCGCTCACTTACGAGTGTTGTACGATTGTATCTACATGTTTATACCGTGTCTGTCACCAATAACTCCGTAGACAAAATCAGCGGGACTGTGATTTTAGATACAACTGTTAGAGCTCGACTTCATTTCAATTTTTCTGACAGTAAAGATGCACTAATCCCAAACCCGGGCGAAACGCATAAAGAGTTTTATCTGTGAGTACAGTGCGTGATAAAATTAATGAAAAGTTGCAGCTCAAAAATTATTACAAAAAGAAGCTTGAAAAAGTTGAAAAATAATTAAATTTGATGATAAGGGGATATTTATGAGGCATTTGATGTAGCAGAAAAATAGTTGTTGGCTGCTAATGGACAAGAGGACTTTGTTCGTTATAAAAGTCATATTTCTAAGTCACTTTACTGCCACATATTAAGAGCGTTTGTAAGGGTATGGGGAAATCATAAAAGTAAAACCTTGTGGTGTCGTAAATAAGAGTTATTTAATAAAATAACCCCTGTTGAAAACCAGTAACTCCGCCAAATGATACTTAATTTAGTAAAATATGACCATTGGTACGATGGCAGCCCACCTCACTGTCAGTAGAGCTTTGTGACGATGGCTCAGCGGTTAAGGCGATGGAGACCCAAAGGTCTTCGGTTCGGATCCCTGTCTCGGTGGGTATTGTCATAGGCTCCAAACCCGACCTTCACCTCTGGCACAGCTCGCTGAGTAATGTGAAGAACACCAGAACGCTTCCGTGGTTCGGATTCCACGTTAAACTATAGGCAGGCCCGCCGCTTAATGCGGCCCTGACTATAGGTCTCCTGTACCCTACAGGATTGCCGGATTAGGTTAAGGCGGCTATGGCAGCAGCGGAATGCGCAGCCAATAGAATCTCTATCCCCAGGTCAATACGACTACACGGAATGATTATTATTATTATACCAGAATGTTCTATAAAGCGTCCGTGCTACTAATGATATGAGAAGACGCCAAAGAATCACTTGAAAATCTAATTTCCAGATCACTGCTTGCCACTATCAAAGACTGGAGAACCAATCAGCTACTAAATGCTGAAGGCCCGTAAAACCCTATCCGAAAAGATACTATATATGAATTCTACTGAAAATGACGTGAATTACAGAAGTAGCAAGTATATATTAAATTTATTTTTCTAGTTTTTATTTCACTGAGTACATCGATTCAATCGAGCATTCATCAGTGAATTAGAAATAAGCAGTGTACAAACAACTGAGTACGATCACAAATCCAGCCACGTACCGAGGTGGGACTCGAACCAGTGACCCACAGTGGACAGTGGAGTGTTAGCGCGTGGCCAGTTGTCTGTGATCGTTAGCTGTGACCTCCGCCCTCTCGCCGGGTCGATGCGTTGCGGGAGCCCCGTTGACGCAGTCACAACCACTGTACGTTACTAGGACGAAGTAGTGGAAGGATGCACATCATCATTCATACCATTTCATTACTAGTAGTGATTCAATCGTTCTGTTGTGAATTTAAACACCGTCTCTTCTCAGATGGGTAGTCATAATAGCTAGCTTCAAATAGTAACTGACGTAATCCCAAGGCAAAAGACACTTATCTACTTGATGTAGTTCACAAGCTGTCCTCTTTTGAAGTACGCCACTTCTATTTATACGCAACCGCACCATCCACCCCTTTCACGAATGAAATATTTTTATCGTAGCCAAAGTCAGAGGGAGTCATGATAGTTGAGGGGGTTAATGTCCATTCTTTGCTAGGACACACTGGATTATATGCGACCTTCCTTCATCTCGCTCAGAATGGAAGAGCCTTTACATACGTACCACGCAACACTGCATCATTTATCCATCGACACTAATGCAAATACTAATTCCGAAGGATTTGGACACACGGGGGAATCTTAGCCGTGTTTGAATGCAATATTTTTTCATCTATTCTTTATAGCTCTAGCCTCGGGCTAGTGCAACTGTCGATCTGTCTTTAGTTTCAGAGAGTCTTTTGGAAGATTACGCCGCAGTGAGTCGGCACAGAGTTCCCTTGTTTCATCGTCAGACACAGAACAGCATTCTTCACATTCACCTACAGACAAACGACAATGCTTACATGCCCGGAGGAATTATCTGGCCCTCTTACCTCCTTCGTGAGGATCAAGTCAACCGGAAGGTTGACTTGAATTCTTCCACTTCCCCGAAAGATCTCACAACTGACCAAAGTGAAATTAACTCAACTAATAAACTTTAGACTCTTGAACACTGCGTCAGAATGACAAGGATAAAGAAAAACGCTACAACAGAAAACTTTATAGAGGAAAAGAAAAACCGCTACTCATAACGCAAAGCAATTATTGGCAGGTAGACATAAACAGTGCGCTGTTATCTCCCGTCTTCTTGTGCTCACTGTTACAAAACAATTATTGCGAGAAATATCACTGCATTCGAATATTGGTCATCTCAAATTCACAGAAGTGTTATAATTGGCTAAAACATTAGTACAGCACAGGGCTATGGAGAGGAGGCAAGTTCAGTCTCTGGGAGGAATTGATCGAGTCACGTTGCCGATATTGAGTACACTGAAACGTACATACTGAGTTAGCTGATGGTCGGTTGCTCATATCGTAACAAATTCTGTAGTGTGGCGGATCACGGAACACTGTGGTATGTCATTCGTGAAATCTATACATGTTATTAAGTTAATTAATTAATAATTAACCCTCTATTAACACAAGGTTAGCTCGTTTGAGTTCTGGTTGTAGAAGAAATTTTCATCATCCGGACTTGGCCAGCAGTTTAGGAGAGATGGTGGTGCACAATTCGTAATCACCAGATTGTGGGACAAAGTCCAGGGTTAAATTCCAAACTTCTGCTCAGTGTCTTCCGGAAAAGTGGGCTTGACTGAGCCGACATCGGATTTAATCATCTCCCTTCTTTCATCTCTCACCCACAACACAAACAATACTCTAGTGTACACTGAATACACACACACTATCACAGTCATCCACACTTACAACAATATACGACAGTGCAACAATGGGTAAGGCAACGAGAAGTCACCAACCCAGTTCATTTTCCCAGGCGTTGCCGTGGTGGAGTTAACACCTACGCTGGAACACGGACAAGGCGTTCATAAGAATAATTGCTGGTTATTTCGTGTGCCTCAAGACCTTTGTCAGGCACACATTATTTAAGCCTGCAGCTCCGTTGTCACAGTGATTCGCAGAGAAACGAGGTCCACTCAGATAGCTCATACGCAAGTCACTGTTTATTTACTAAATAAATACAAAATTCCAGTAAAAAATTAATTTGCAACTGTGAAATTGGAAATTAATTACTTCAAAAATCGTCGTATGATATTTAATAACTGATATTTCAGTCTAGTTCATATACTATTATAAATGTAAGCCCGAAGAAAGTGGGTAAGTTTTCTGGAAGCATAATGTTACTGTAGTGAAGGCGACATATAAAATTCAACGCATGCGGTGTTTCGTGAAAGACCCACAAGCTCACAATAGACACCGGGTGACCTCGCCTGGGGCCTGGTGCCTCTTTGTAATCAGGACCTGCATTCTGAGCGAACTGCGGGCTGGGGGTAGATCGCGTGGGAACGAGGTGTGGGAGGCGAGCAACGGGACTTCTCTAGCCGGCAGCAGCAGGTTAAGGATTCCTGAAACACGTGAAACACTCGGGATTACATAGTGGGTAAACAACTAGCAGAGCCTTTATATATATATATATAAACATCAAAATGTATATTTAAGTGCCTCACGCATCCCTATCCAATTGGGGATGAACTACAGTTAATTTCCCTCAAAGTAGATATATTTAATCAGCCAATAGGAAACATGTGTACCAGTTGTCACCAAAATCACTCCATTCACTTCCTGAACGTAACAAAACGGAGACATCTTCTACACATCTTGGAGCCAGAGATCATCCTGAAGTGGTTCCTGCACAACAAATATTATTGTAGAAAACTATGGTGCAATCAATCAAATCTAAAATATTATGAAGCAACAAGGTAGTTCGTTCTGAAATGCTGGACGGTCAAGTCGTTGCAACTATTTTTATCGTTCTATTATAGGGTAGTAAGGAAAGGAAACAAAGGTGGATTATGAGATGGTATACAATAGCAAAAATTCGAACAATTTAATAAGGGAGATGAAACTGAACTAGCCAAATGATTACCAAATTTTTTTACAGTTGGTGGTCCAACATCTGATGCATTTCTTGAATGTGTTACATCTTTGATTTCTATTTTTTCTTTTCTTCTTTTTAAATCGCAGCTATGGCAGATGCGGTTCGGATTCCACGTTAAACTGTAGGTCCCAGAGGAAAGGAACTGGCCATCCTACCTCTGACACAATGGCTTAGTATGCCTCCTTCGGGAGGATCCAACCAACCTTCGGGTTGTGGACTAAGTCAAGTTGTTAAGTTAGTGCACATATTACTCCGAAACTTCGCTATTATTTTTTGTCTACACATTTAGGTCAAAGCGGATGCTGTCGAATTGGTCCCAATTAAATTTCATTATATTTTGTCTGGCATTTTTTTAATATAAATTCAAAACAAAACCAAAAAACTAAGTTATTTCTATTTGTATATACCAAATTGATTAAATGATTATAGTTAAAAAAAAAACCTATAATCTATGAATGTACTCAGTTAAATTTCACCTTAGTTTATATTTGTTTATGAGAGTTTTTTGTGCATGTATACCGAGTATTCTGAAAATACTCTGACGATTTGCTTGAATCTCTAATTGGTTCTTTTGCTTGTGTCTTTATGCCTCGTCGACGTTGAGATGATTAGAGACGGAAACAACAGGGTACAAGGAATGGGAATAAATTTGGTCACGGCATTTTTAAAGGATCCATCCCATAATTTGCCTGCAGTGACTTGAGGAAACCATGGACAACCCAAATCTTGATGGACGGACAGGGATTGAAACCACGCTCGGTCTTTAGTTGATAAGTACCTCGTAACTTTTATCAAAACTGGTTCGAACGTATCGTTTTTTAAACTCAAATAAATACAAAATAGTTATTTTAATACATGGACATCAAGCACTTGTATTGAAACACTGAAAAACTCCTAGGTTCGAAACCCTGTGTGGCCAGGAATTTATATGGGTTTGCTTTGAATATTTCATCTTCACCAAGACACTCTACGTTAACATGTTAAATCCAGTGAATAAGAAAGTGGCCATCTTATCTCTGACAGATTGGCTTGTTACGCCTCCCTCAGGAGGATCCAACAAACCTAGTTCAAGGATGTTCTCAATTCCACTAGCATGTACTTCTTTACTTGATTCAGTAAGTTTTCTTTTTATAGTTCAACAAAATAAGTATTTTTAAGCATGTGCATAGATTACTCGGCAAATACAGTCTATTTAACAAGAGTGTTTCGTAAAATTTTTAATGCAAAAATCAACGATGATAATTACTAAATAATCGAAACACGTACTTACCACAAGGTGAAAAAAAAACAGTCTTCAAAAACAACGCAAAGGAATCTATTCAAGGTAAAAAAAAGTAATTTTTATCAATTCCCCCCCCCCCCTTTATCAGAAGATTGTATTATCTAAATTATCAAATTAGTTTTTATGCTTAATGTCGTAGTACTATCAACATTCTTACTGATAACTCTTCGATTAATTATGATTTCTTAACCCACGAACACCTTTTTAAACGAGGAACCCAAGACTTTCATACATAATCTGATGATAAGGATTCGTACCCAACCACCTCTCGTATCCTGCTGTACATTCCACCGTTTAGGTCCAGACTCTTTGCAGGAGCTGGATACCTTTGTGTTGCTGCACCTACAGTAGGTCTAGTCTGCCAATTAGATACGTGTATCAAGTTTCATCAAAATGGCCCCAGCCGTTTACATAACATCACAAAACAGACACATCTCTACATGCCTTGGTTGTAACTGTTATCATGAGAAAACTACAAGAGAAGATGCAACCCCAACATATTTTTAGTTCAAAAGGTTACCACATGTAAATCTAATTTCATGTCATTTGATCCACTTGTTATGTGTATTCAATCGATTCATCTTCACCTTACCCATAAGGGAGTGAGTTAGGGTTAATTTTCCCCTACTGTATTTGTAATCGGCCAGTGAGTAACATGTGAATGAAGTTAATCAAAAACGCCTCCCCCTCCCTCCTCCTCCCCCCCCCCCTCCCCGCTTGGAAGTGACAATGGAAGAAACATACACTCGTTGAATTTATAGATATGGATACTGTCATTCGCTGAGAGGGATTTCGGGAAGCCATGCAAAACCAAAATCGCACGATCACATTGTAAATCGAACCGGGTATTCCCAAATATCTGACCAGAAAGTTGCCTCTAATCCATAATGATTGAAGATGTTTGTTGTGAGCACTCTATTTCGCAAAGCATGAGCACGTTCGATACTATCAGTACTAAGCATTCTTATCAAAGACTGTCTTCGCGAATCTGATGTGTTTTTATTGCTAGTAAAATCAATCTCTTTTCTGATAAGCTATCACATCGATCCAAACTTTATCTCTAATTGGTCCGTTTGAAAAGTAGAAATATTACGTTGACAGATTTAGAGACATGAGGGACTCTTTCGAATTACACTTTTATGTCACATTGTGATTTAAGACAGCACCACGCATATACAACTGCCAGAGATTGCTTTAGTTTATCTCAGACTTTCCAGTTAATTTAATAAAGTATTCTATTTCATGTAGGTACAGTTAATCCCACATTCTTTCAAATTTCATACGCAGATTCTCAAAAATCTAAGCCAAAGCAGGCGTACTAAGTCTAGTATCAGAGATAGGACGAACAGTTACCTAACCTATCCCGGCAATACTACCAAGGGGTAACAATTCATAATAATTTGTAGCGGAATGAGCATATCGAAAAACTAGAGATTCTACTGGAACTCTAGAATCGATTTTCTTAAAAATCTTCCATTACCTGATAGAACCAGGTTGACTTCTGACCGTATGTTGAAACTATTGTTCTCTATCATTGAGTTCTATAAGTGAATATTTTTGACACAGTCCAGTCATTTACCAAACTAATTAAAAAATTTCAATGGTCAAACGCTATCAAGATTTGCGTAACTTTAGTAGTTACCATGGATATCATGGAAATAAATTAAAAAAATGATAAAAATAATCTGAAATTGTCATACCGTCCACAGACTAGTAGTATGTGGCTGTTTTGAACTTATCAGCAGTTGGTGTATACAAACTGGACACGTCCTACAGGCTTGACAAAAGAATGTCCAACTGGCAGGTTAGATGACAACAAAGTCAAAACAAGGAGCTTCCGAAGAGCGATTCACGGAGATGTCTGAAATCAACATGCTGTTATAAAATGGTAAGAGTCAGTAAATAAACGGAAGCATATAAAAGAAGTAGCCACACCGAACTCAGTCTCGACGGTTCCAGGCGATAAGGAAGCGTCCATAAACTACGTAACTCCATTTTAGCCTCCTGTGAACTCGCCCCCCCCCCCTCCTCCTCCTCCCACGTAGCCCGACGTGGCTTCTTTTGCCTCTAACCCCCCTTCCCTTCCCCGCGCGTGGCTCGTAACTTTTTTTCCCCATTTTATCCAGAAGACATATTGTATTGTTTTCTCCTGACAGACTATATATTAAACTACACTGAAGAGCCAAAGAAACTGGTATAGGTATGCGTATGCAGATTGCTAAGCTGGTCGTTGTTACGGCGCTAATGACCCCGACGTCGACGCGCCCTTAAACACAAATAATAACAAGCGTATGCAAACACAGACTGTAATCACACAGAGTACGGCACTGCGGTCGGCAACGCCTATATAAGATAACAGGTGTCTGGCAGTTAGATCGGTTACTGCTGCTACAATGGCAGGTTATCACGATTTAAGTGAGTTTGATCGTGGTACTATAGTTGGCGCACGAGAGATGGGACACAGCGACTTTTCCCGTACGACCTTTTTACGAGTGCACTGTGAATATGGGGAATCCGGTAAAACATCAAATCTACGACATCGGTGCGGCCGGAAAAAGATCCTGCAAGAACGGGACCAACGACGACTTAAGAGAATCGTTCAACGTGACAGAAGTGCAACCCTTCCGCAAATTGCTGCGGATTTCAATACTGGTCCATCAACAAGTGTCAGCGTGCGAACCATTCAACGAAACATTATCGATATGGGCTTTCGGAGCCGAAGGCCCTCTCCTGTACCCTTGCTGAGTGCACGACACAAAGCTTTACGCCTCGCCTGGGCCCTCAATAACAACATTGGACTGTTGGTGATTGGAAACATGTTGCCTGGTCTGACGAGTATCGTTTCCAATTGTATCGAGCGGATGGAAGTGTACGGGTATGGAAAAAACCCTATGAATTCATGGACCCTGCATGTCAGCAGGGGACTGTTCAAGCTAGTGGAGACTCTGTAATGGTGTGGAACCCCTGATACGACTCTGACAGGTGACATGTACGTACGCATCCTGGCTGATCACCTGCATCCATTCATGTCCATTGTGCATTCCAGCAGGACAATGCGACACACCACACGTCCAGAATTGCTACATAGTGACTCCAGGAACACTCTGAATTTAAACACCTTCGCTGGCCACCAAACTCCCCAGACATGAACATTATTGAGCATATCTGGGATGCCTTGCAACGTGCCGTTCAGAAGAGATCTCCACCCCCTCGTACTCTAACGGATTTATGGACAGTCCTGCAGGATGCATGGTGTCAATTCCCTCCAGTACTACTTCAGACATTAGTCGAGTCACGTCGTGTTGCGGCACTTCTGCGTCCTCACGGGGGCTCTACACGATATTAGATAGATGTACCAGTTTATTTGGCTCTTCACTGTACATACGGAGATGATTAGATGACGGAAATAAGTATTCACATACTGTTGTGTGTTCTGTACCTTATTTTAACTGTGACAAATAATATGAATGAAAAGCTACGTGGCCTGGCTGGAAACCCCCCCCTCCCCCACCTAGCTCAGCATAGCCTTCCAGCCATCCCCTCCTCCACCCTAAGACCGAACCACGTAGTTTATGGACGCTCCATAAATAATAAAGAATCTTTGAATCGATTTAACTGTTTGTTTTGACAAGTCACACAGAAAAAGACTTTATGCCGAAACGTCCATAAATATTACAGTGACACGGATTGAGTGTAATTTCACACGTCATCGGTGTTGTCGATTTATATTCTTAAGTGAAAATAGTTTAACAGAAACCTTGCGACTTTTGTCCGAGTGAATCAACTGTTCGTGTCAGGATAATCTCTAGCTGAATTGTAATTCTGGAAATTGTCTCACAGAAATGAGTTGGTGCCAAGCACAAGATTCACTGTCAGAATTTTAGTTTCGTCGAATTTTTGTTTATCACGGTGACTACAATTATGACCATGACACATGGCTGCTAATTACTAAGACTATTGCTGTAAAACACGTGGTTAGTAAGTCTTCTTTATTTCTGTTCCTTTGATCCGTAGACTATAGCTTCAATAATCAATCTCATTGAATATTAGATAGCTCCAGTGTTCTTTCTTTTATCCATGTATTATTACACATCATTTCTTCCTATCCTGCGCATATCTCTTTGTTTTAATGGTTCATATACCTCAGATTTTGAACCAGGCAGTGCGAAAAAGTAGTTAATCTCCTTATCTGTCTATAAACCCCGGACCGAGCGTGGTGGATAAGCGGTAAAGCTCTGGCCTCGCTTTCAGGAGGACGCCGATTCGAATCCCCGTCCAGACATACAGGTTTGGGTTTTCCATGGTTTCCCCAAAGCACTCTAGGCTAATGCCGGGATGCTTCCTTCAAAAGGCCATGGCTTAAATAATCCTTCCGGTTCCTTGTCCCCAGTCCCGTCCCGCCTCTAATGACCTCAACGTCGACGAGGCGTAAAGCCATAACCAATATATATGTATCTATATATATAAAGATGAATGTATGTATGTTTGTTTTTTTGTTTGTTCTTCATACAAATCCACAGTTTTCATCCGATCTCGATGAAACTTTGCACACTTATCCTTTGAAACAAGGAGAAAAATACAGTCTACATTTGGTTGAAAAATTATCTGTACAAATAATACATGTTGTCTTATAATTTCGAAATACTACTGAACGGCGATAGACAGACGCGTTGGATATGGACGTCTCTGAACTGTTCTTCCGTGTAGCGGTCAGGCAGCTCAGTGGCTAAAGCGCTTGCTTAATATTGTTTGGGTCGTGGTCTCTGGTTCAGATCTCCGTGGAGGCTAAGATTTTTAGAAATTGTTTTTGATCGTAAGATTCACGCCTGGGCTGTCAGTTATTCGGATTGAATGTTAAACTGTAGATATTACAAAGTTAGGGTGCAATGTGAGGCAAATCGTAGGTAGTCTTGCAATGCTGTAGGTGTACACTTTTTTACGTTATAACGATCCCTTAGGGGTTGTTCGCAGTCAGTGTGTGTATGTGAACCGCAGTAATAATACTATAAATACGGAAGTAAGTCTCTGTCTTTTTGTTACGTTTTGACGACTAAATGGCTATATCGATATTGATGGAATTTGACAAGAAAATCTGTATGAAGGACACAGTATGATTAACAGTTGTTGTCACGAAGTTTTGAGACCTTATCGAATGGTGATAGAAATATGTTGGAAATTGATTCTCTTCAAGAGACAGGTTCAACGGTAGAATGATATAGTGATAGCTTTCCTGTCATATTCTGCCGACTCGGTGTTATTTGGGACCAATCCTTCGTTACCAACAACTCTCTATATTCAATTCTGTCAAAAAAAAGTCTTAATCCGCGCGTACGAAGTCGCTCGTACGAGCTAGTATATATATATATATATATATATATATATATATATATATATATATATATATATATATACCTCGAGCTTAGAAAGAAACAAAATTCTACGGAACATCAAAACTTTCACACTTTTAGAAGCAAATCAAAGTGCAAAACTCTACTTTGGATTAATATTTGATCCATTTTGTTACGTCACTGTCAAGAGTCAGCATATGTTCTAGCCAGGATGTCTTCTACTTGCAATTAAGAAACTGTTTGCAATTAATGCCAACAGCACCAACAATGAAATGACCTTACCAACTTCACTGTCTCAAATTGTTTAGTGGAAAAAGTTTTAAAATGAAACTTAGAAAAATAATACTATTTAAACATTTAACCTAAGGATAGGGTTTCTCTGATTACAGTATATGAAAATCAGAACTATACAGAATACCAATTAGTAGAATCAAGTCATTAACAGCCTAACAGAAAGGCAAATGCCATACTGTTTTTGTGTGACGAATAAAGTTCCCCGAACATAAGGTTTTTTTTCCAGTCATCTGTGAGTAGTTTTTTCGATGTGACCGTGACATAAATATCATTGGGTCGTACAAGCTGCTCTGCCTTCTAGTAATGTTTTCTTTCCATGTTTCAGTTCTGAAGCGAGGAGAGGCGAGTGCGGTCCGCTGTTTCTGTTGACGGGATCAAGTGGAGTGCCACAGCAGTTGACACCGTGAACGCCCAGTTACAACATCGCCGCCTGGTCTGCGGAATACTGACACTACCTCAACGGCACAGAATGAATTCACACACAAGAAAAAGATCACTGGCAGGTTAAGTTGTCAATATTAGATCATTTTAGGCAGCTCTGTCATATACGTGGTACCGCAATTTGATGATGGATTATTACGTAACTCGACGAGGCAAATGGAAAGTGAATAATAATTCTTTTTGGTATCTCGCTAAGTTCTAGAGATGTCGACTGCCAAAAATTAGTTATAGCTATAGCTCCTTGTGCCTTCGGCGACGTTTTCCTTCCGGTCCAGGTCGCTTCTAAAACTAATCACAACCACTAGGAAGAAAACAAAACAACCACTGTACATGACCGGAGTGTAGTTTCTTGCAGCTTTGACGAAATGTTTTTTTGGTCCAGGCCACATTTCAACCTAACTGCCTCAATTTTGAGACAGTATATCTCGAGAACTAACTTTAGTCTTCACTTTCTGTTTGTCTCGTCGAGTTAGATAAAAATCCATCACCAAATTTGGCTTTCGCGAAATGTTTCTTCTGGCCCAGGACGCATTTCAACCTAGCCACCTTACAGTATCTCTATGAAAAAAAGTGAGATATCGAAATATTTTATTCCTCATTTTCGATTTCTCTCGTCGAGTTACATAAGAACCCATCATAAAATAATGACATTATGACTATCGCAGAATCCCCCATTTTGTTACAGTGTCTACCTCAAAAAATGCTGTTACATAGATATTTAAAATTTGTATCCAATATCGACCACATCCTATATTTAAACCACAAATACTGTAAACACTTACGTCTAACATACCTCGTACGTTGTTCAGAAAATGAGCAAACATTTTTTAAGATTACTTTGCCATATGTTATTACAATAACTTCATTTACAATGATCTAAATTCTACGGGCGTGTAAAGTATAAGTAGTAAATCTGATTGTAACTGAACGATAGCATTCCTCACCTGTAACATAGCCCATATGTATTTAGGCAATTAAACGCACGAGGCTTAACTAGTAGCTTCCTTATTTTTTTTAATGTAGCTCCATAACGAAACGTACTATTAATCTCATTAAAGCAAGCTATATCAAAACGCCAGAAGTCTAAAAGTTTTTTTACGCATGTAGTCCACAGCTTTCAACCTAAAGCAAAAGAGCTATACGCGTTTTTGTTGATTCAGACACATTTGTCCATTCATGTATGGCTCTGTATCAACATGATGTCCATTAAGAACTAATTCTATAACATATATTACACATTAACTCGGCTACTTGGTTTAGCACACGGCAGGCGTAAACAATGTAACATTGATGACAGAGCTCAGAAAAAAATTCCAGACATTACTTGGGTGCTTTAACAGTAAGCACATTAACCTGCAAGGACGTAGTAGATTTTCATCTTAAAATACAACCAAAGAATTATGCTTTGCGTTATGTTAGCAGCCTGTACAATTTCTTCCTCGGAGAAGACATGTGAGGCGCACATCATGAATTATTCACAAGTATTACGAAACACTCGCGAGCCTAGCATTAGTTACAAGTAAGGGGGTCACCGATTTCGAAAAGGAATGGAAAAGGTGGACTCTTACAACAACGCTAATGTCCCGATTAGCTCAACTCATAATATTCTAACGGTAAAATAACGAATTTTTTAATAGTGCACTATTTTTGCAAATGGCTTTACACCTCGTTAACGTAAATAACTGGAAAATAACTGAGCGACTGGGGGCAAGGAACCGGAAAGAATTCTTTTATTTTTTAGGCACCATTTCGCCATACGTCTGGATTGATTTCAGAGAACCATCGAAAACTGAAATCTGGATTGCCGGACGGGTATTCGAAGCTGCATCGTCCCGAATGAGTGGTCAAAGAGTTACCGCTCACCCTCCACGATCGTTTAATATCACACTAGATATTGTTAGTGTTCACCTACCAATAAAAGATACATTTTCAACGAAAATGGAAATTGATTCAATAATAATATTATCTGCATTTTACTGAATGTGTATAGTTTTATTCCCCTGACTAGTGATCCAGAAAAAACTGAAAACAACGAAAGTGCCCCATTCTGTATTCTTCTCAGAACTGGTGAAACAATTATGCAATTAATAACCGAATTCTGATTGAACTTTTTACCTATGTTAGGGCACATAGAAATTTCCTACGATTTGCTGATGACACTGTCCTGTCAACAGAACAGACTGAGGATCTTGAGAAGTTATTGAATAGCACGAGAGAAATACTGGAGGAAGATTTCGGACAAAACAGAAACCAAAGTAAGACAAAAGTCATGAAATGTAGCAGAAATGATAGCAATAATAGTAGATTAAATATAAAAATAGGATCGAATGTAATAAGAGAAGTAAGTCAATTCTGTTTCTTAGAAAGTTTGAACTAGCCTTTTCCAACCAAATGTCAACCTCTCCTTCACGTGGTGCACCCTGCTTGCACGGACGAGGCTCTGGCGACTGAAAGCTTCCCAGTATAAAGAGTCATCCACTGCTTGCCAACAGCCTCCGAAAGGAGGTCGGAAGAGCGGGGAGTGGTTCAGGGCACCCTCTTGCCCTTGGGGTTAGAAACTGCCTCTAAAGGCGGATGAATCAGAAACGATCAGCGGCCTGGGGATGCAGAAGGCAACGGGAAACCACTGCATTAAAGACCCAAAAGGTATCCCGAGGACATGTAATCCTCTCAAATTACATATATCATGATGGCTTCTTCCTGGGTAAAATATTCCGGAGGTAAAATAGTTCCCCAATCGGATCTCCGGGTGGGGACTGCTCAGGGAGGAGTCATCAGAATGGATAGAAACATTCTACGAGTCGGAGCGTGGAATGTCAGAAGTCTGAATAGGGCAGTAGGTTAGAAAACTTAAAAAGGGAGATGGAACAACTTTAATTAGATGTTGTTGGGATTAGTGAGATTAAATGGAAGGACGCGCAGGATTTCTGGTCAGGGGAACACTGGATAATTTGCACACAAGCTGTCAATGGAGTCACTGGTGTAAGATTTGTAATGAATAAGAGAGTAGGGAAACGGGTGAGTTATTACGAACAGTTTAGTGACAGGATTATTTTGATGAGGTTAGAAAGTAAGCCAGTCCCAACCACGTTAGTACAAATGTATATGTCATCGTCACAGGAAGAAATAGAGAAAATATACACCGAAATTGAAGAATTAATCCAATATGTGAAGGGGGAGGAAAATCTAATAATCATGGGTGACTGGAGGGGAATACTGTAGGAAGTTTTGGTCTAGGAGAAAGAAATGAGCGAGGAAGCAGGTTGTTAGAATTTTTCAGAACCATGCAAAATGGATATACACCTGGAAACGTCCTGGGGATACAGGCCGGTATCAGCTGGATTATATCATGGACAATCAAGTTCTAGACTGTAAAGCGTACCCAGGAGCAGACATAGACTCTGACCATAATTTGATAGTAATGAAGGGCAGGCTGAAATTCAAGCGAATAAGGAAGCAGCATAAGCAGAACAGAATGGAAGTGAATAAACTGAAACAGTCTAGTACAAGAGAAAAATTTGCAGAAATGTTAGACTTACGTCTAAGAAGAAACTTTGAAAGGAGCTCAATCAAGGACGAATGGAATGCATTGAAGACCGAAATAATGAAAGCTGGTAAAGCAACATTAGTCTTTAGGGAACAAGCAGCCCGAAAACCTTGGATCACAAAAGAAATTTTGGAATTAATGGATCAGAGGAGAAGGTACAATAAAGCTCAGGATGAAGCAGGAAGAGAGCAATACAGGCAATTTAGAAATAAAATAAACAGGAACTGCATAAAAGAAAAGAAAAATGGGTAGAAGAAAAGTGTGAAGCAGTAGAAAAGGAAATGGTCGTAAGTACAGTAGATGTTGCATGTAGGAAGATAAAAAAGAATTTTGGAAAAATGAAGAAAAAAGGTGTGAACATTAAAGCTGCCGATGGGAAACCTCTTTTAAGCTAAGACGATAGAACTAACCGATGGAAGGAATACATTGAGAAACTATATGATGCGGATGACTTGAACAATAGCGTAATGGAAAAGGAAGGCGATGTCGACATTGATGACTTAGGAGATCCTGTTTTGAGGACAGAATGACTTAAAAGCAAATAAGGCAGTTGGAATTGATGAGATCCCTGCAGAACTTCTTAAATCCCTAGGAGAAGAATGAATCGACAGATTATCCAAGTTTATATAAAAAAAGTTACGAATCAGGAGAAATTCCAACTGATTTAAATAAAAATATCATCTTCACATTTCCGAAGAAAGCCCAAGACGAGAAATGTGAGAATTATCGCACAATTAGTCTAACATCACATGATTCAAAATTACTGACCAGAATAATATACAGGAGAATGGAAAAGGTAATAGAAGAGATAGTAGGTGAAGATCGGTTTAGGTTCAGGAAAAAACGCGGTACAAGGGAAGCAATTCTAGATTTAAGATTAATACTTGAATGGCGGATCAAGAAAAACAAATATACTTTTATGGCATTTGTTGATTTAGAAAAAGCTTTCGATAATGTTAGGTGGGACAATATTTTAAAGAAGTCGGGTCTAAAGTATCGAGATAGAAGAATACTTTATAAACTATATAAGCATCAAGTGGCTACAATAAAACTAGAGAATCACGAGAAACGTGCATCAGTTGAAAAGGGTGTGACCGTGTGAGCCAAGGTTGTAGTCTATACCCGTTAATATTCAACTTGTATGTAGAAGAAGCAATAAATAAAGTCAAAGAAAAATTTCCATGTGGCATAAGTTTTCAGGGAGAAAAAAATGATGATTACGAAGGCTTCCGCGGTCACTGTATTTAATATCTTGGATCTCCGGGTGGAGCCGCGTCGATATGTTAAAACCTAACGTTTCTACCATCTTGCTGTGGCTTTCATCAGAGGACCTCTGATGAAAGAGACAGCAAGATGGTAGAAACGTTAGGTTTTAACAAATAGACGCGGCTCCACCCGGAGAACCAAGATGTTACGAGAAAAAATGAGTTTGTTACGATTTGCTGGTGACATTGTCTTGTTATCAGAACAGGCTGAGGATGTTGAGAGGTTACTGAATTGCATGAACAAAATACTGAAGGAAGATTTTGGACTGAATATAAATCAAAGCAAGACAAAAGTGATGAAATGTAGCAGAAATGATACCAATACTAATATATTAAACATAAAAATAGGATCGGATGCATTAGGAGAAGTAAGTTAAATTCTGTTACTTGGGAAGCAAAATTACAACCAATGTGCCGAAGCAGGAATGATGTTAAAAGGAGAATAGCACTAGCAAAACGAGCCTTCATGAAAAAGATAAATCTTTTAGTGTCAAACATTGATCTAGGAATTAGAAATAACTTTTTAAAATTCTATGTGTGTAGCACAGCACTTTATGCTAGCGAAACATGGACTTTGTGAATACCAGAAAGAAACAAAGGTGAAGCATTTGAAATGTGGTGCTACAAAAGAATGCTGAAAATTAAGAGGACAGACAAAGTACGAAATGAACGAGTTTTGGAAATGATGGGTGAGGAAAGAATTTTGGGGAAGAATCTTTCTGAAAGAAGAGACAGGCTAGTAGCTCACATTTTGAGACATGCAGGATTGGTTAATTTGTTAATGGAGGCAACAGTCGAAGGTAAAAACTGTAGTGGAAGACAGAGATAAGAATATATGAAGCAGATAATTGAGGACGTGGGTTGTAAGGGATATGTATAGATGAAGAGATTTGCACAAGGTACGAAGGGTTGGAGTATTGTATCAAACCAGTCGAAAGACTGATGACAGCAAAAAAAAAGAATTAAAGTTACAATTGATGGCAGATGCAAGAATAATGCTAAAAGCAGAATAGCATTAGTGGAAAAGGTATTCTTGAAAAAGAGAAATCTTTTAGTTTCAAATATTGATCTAGGACCGAGTAAGAATTTTTATAACTTTATGTGTGGAACATAGTACTTAATGGTAGCGAAGCCTGGACTTAAGCAATAAGAAGGAAGATTGAATCATTTGAAATGTGGCGCTGAAAATTAAGTGGACAGATAAATTACGAAAAGAACGTATATTGGAGATGATGGGTGAAGAGGGAAGGTTGTGGAAGAAAGAAAAGAGACAGGATTACATTTTAAAACTTGCAGGATTGGTTAATTTATGGAGAGAACAGTGGAAGGAAAGAACTGCAGAGGTAGAAAAAGATTAGAATATGTGAAGACGTAGGTTGTAAGTGATATTTTGAGATGAAGAGGTTAGCGCAAGATAGCAATAGATGCAGGATTTCATCAAACCAAACGAGAGACTGATAACAGCAAAAACAAAAAGGAGGCAGATTAAACAACACGCCGTAACTGAGGTCTCTACAAGAATCTTTGCAAATACAAGGGACATTCAAATTTCAAAGTCTAGCCGTTGAGCGCTGACGTAAAGGTTAACACATGTCTGTACACGAATTTAACCGCTTTGGGGTTACGTTCGCGTGCAGTAGTGATGCGGTGTGTCGTGAACTCTACGTCATTGTGCTGGCAAACGAGACGCATCATTAGGGTAATTAACGTACCGTAATGAATAGCAGAGCTGCGTCATTTGTCACGGGTGTCAATTAATCGATACCGACGACATTTATCACCGCGACAACGAAGTGTGCTGGGGAGGTAGGCCTGATGGGTTTTTCGTTCAAAGTACGGCTGCAAGCATGAATAACAATAGAAACATGTCAACAAAACTTAAATAAGAAGATACACGGAGTTATAGTTAAATGTCAAGTTCGCTAATCCATTCGATTGCTCTTGGTGACCTCTGCATGAAATATTCAGTTGTTCCGTGGAAGGCTCTGTGGGTTCTTCGAAATATGTGGTTTGTGTTATGACATTCAGGACCACAGTTACAAGAGTAAAGCACCAAGAAGGCGAGCAGGAAATGAAATAAAACTTCACGATTTCAGAGGGTATGTGATGTTCTTTCAATGACTGGAAAATGGAAACAATTTTACAAAGAACATGGAAGTAAGAGCTCACTTGTCAGTGATGAATACTCCAATTCGGTTGGTTAGGGTATAACAATGCCGTTGTATCCTCTTCTGTGCTGTCCCACAACTGTTGTAAATGCTCCTTGATATCCTGGATACAGGCACTGGGACGGAATTAACGTCTGAGCTGGTCGCATACATATTCTATTGGGGACTCATCTGGGAATCTTGCTGTCCACAGAAGTACTTGAACATCATGTAGTCAGTTCATACACCCACGTGACGTGAAAAATGGCATCACGATACTTCGTATGAGAGGTAACACATGAGGACGCTGGATGTCCGTGATGTTCTTTCAATCACCATCATCCGTGACCTGAAGTCATTCCCGATGGCTCCCCACATCATGATGCCAGGGATAGCACCGCTGAGCCTCTTCAAAACATTGGACGAATGGGAGCTTTCTCCAGGTCACCACCATTGTCGCCGACGATGGTCATCCAAGGTAGTGTAGGACTGCGATTCATCGCTGAACACAATGCGACGCCATCCATTGTGTTAAGCGACTCTGCAGTCCATCGAATGACCATTTACACTTCCAACTACAACTAAGCACAAATGTTATTGTGTCAAATAACCGATGATCCTTTGTCGGTAATATTAAGTACAGTCTTGTGACAATGTGTTCTAGGGTGATTAGTCCTAAGCTGCTAAATTTTTGCCCTGCCTCTGGTTACAGGTTTTCTTTCCCTGAGTCACATGAATGTTTGCTTTGTCACGTTCTAATGTTCAGATCGCCTTGATTTATCCGCGGAGGTTATCTGTTTCCTATGCTCCGTTCCACGATATCTTATAGTTTATATCCATTGTTATTATTTTTCAAATGTCATTGGTCTTCTTAAACCAAACAGGTACTTCTAGTGATTAATTATTAATATTAAATGCATTTCCTTCCATAGGTAGGTGTCTATTTGTGAGTTATGCGCATTTTTACTTTAAATTATTTTACTGTTTCAGAACATAGGAAAAGTTTTACTAGATAACTTGTTCCGTCTTCAATTCCTTATATACAAATGAAAAGTATTCCACTCCCTTATGACAAAGATCAAGTCCTTATTTATGGGACTTCTCAATTCGATATGTATAAAGTGGGTCCTTTATCATCTATCAATATTCCAGGAAGGACCTGACCAAAGTTTTAAAGACCAGTTTTCTTGTTTTTACCCTCTGCTAGACATAGGACTTCAAAATATTTTCCTGCCGCCTCCCCAATAAGTCCTGCCCATTTGAACTTATTTTCAAATGATATGCACATTTTTGTTTACAACCGGAAATTTCCCGTTCACCGCATAGTCATAAAAAATCTACGCGCATCTATTTGTGTCCTTAATAAGTTAATTTTTTTCTGATCTTCATTTTGTGCTAATCTACACGACGGGATGTTCTTTCCAGATCCTTCTGTAGCTTCATACAAACCTCACTCCTTGTGACCTTACAATGAAGCATTTTGAATTCTTATCGTATAAATAAACGGCAGAATTATTAATCCTGAACAGCAATGGTTCTAATAAATCACTATTGTCTTCAATGCCGTCTCACCCTATACTGCATTTCCAACACTGACAATTTGGTTTCTACCCATGGGGAATTCTTCCACCCAGCAATGCCGATCCTAATTCACCTCAGAGATGTTAATCTTATTCATTCTATGGCTTTATCTATCTGTTTCCTTGCAGAGTTCCGGTGTCATATTATCGACGTTGACTCCCTCTGTCCGTTTCATCTCAAATATATTGCGCGTGGTCCACTAATCACGTGAATAACCTTCCCTACACACATATTACTGATCTGCAAACTTTTTTCCTTGCTTAGAGTTATTCTTGACGTCGTTAGATATCATGCTTTCCATCAACTTGTCAGTTGTCAAACTGATCTATTTTTAGTCCTCAACCCTATTTGTATCCCATCCTTTATGCAGTTGAATCGACACGAACTTCTTTGTCCATTCCATCAGCTTATGATTACGTGCATGAAACACATCGCAAAGGCATCCATAGCACAACGCGTTATTAAAATCAATACAACATGACGTTGTTTTCGAACTGCCAACCCAAGGGGCGTGAAGCAAGCCTGTTACAACGGCTGTGGTAATAGACGGTCGAAGCTTCCAGTGGTGCTGCGATAAGGCCAGGGCACGAACAGCCGATGATAGATAAGCCAGGAACTAGGGTGCGCCTCTAAGACCTACACAACTAAACACTCGGAAAATCTGCAACACAACACAACGTTACGGACTCGCTAAGTCCTTCCAAACAAACTTCTCAGAGAAAAGACCTGAGCGGGCTGATCATTATCAGGCAGTGGAGGTCAAGGAGGAGGATTCCAAGTTCCATTTCTGCTATATAATATAACGCGTGGTTCTCAGGGACGTCCATTAATCACGTGAGGTGTTTTTCTTAAATTTGGACCCCTCCTCCCCGACGGCGAGATTTGGTAAGATGTGGTGCCCCCCCCCCCCTCCCTCCTCTCACATGAGACTTACCTAATACTTTTAATTTTCAAATAATTAAATTTATTTGGCATGTTCATGTATTTTGCATCACGTCACTAAATATGTAAGCGTTAATACTGATGTCTTCTATGTACTACATTATTTCCTGTTAAATAAGAGGGGAAAAAATTATATAAAAAGTTGACGTGAGATTTTTATTGACCCCTCCCCCTTTATCTTCTTTTAAATGATATTTGGTGAGATTCTGCCTGACCATCCCCCTCCCTATTTTACCTCACGTAATTAATGGACGCCCCTTAGCTGAAGCAACGATTTCTGCCTTTATCTTTGGGCCACAATGATCCGTATTGGATGTATGTTTACTAGCTATCAATCAATCTTAATGCAACTTGATGCAGTTATTGATAACGTATTGGTATAAGGTTTGGAACTGTAATGTTACAAGAGCAACACATTTCCGAGATTGTAAAGTACCCAGATTTCTCATAACCATAAGAGGTACATCAGCCGTTTAGCATATACTTTTCTTCTCTTTTTTTTTTTTGTATGTTACGTAATATTAGGTGGAACACACTCCCTACAAATTATATTAATATCGAATCGCAATAAAAATAAAATTGAAGACATTGTTTTCCAATAAATATTGATAATTCATTTACAATAGTAACTTTATGACGTAACAGAATTAGCCACTATACATGTTAGTGTTACAGAACAAAGCTTATTGTTAGTTCCCAACGCCATCTTGCTAGAACTGTCGTGGTTTTCGAATTATCCTAAACGGGAAGATTAAGAGTCGCCATCGTCTGTGAAGTGTTTAAGGTTTTCAGCGTTAATTTGTTTGTGTAACTGCAATTTTTTGTCGGAAATTAGACACGATCTCAACATTCGCCTAGGTAATAACAAAAATCAGCCAGAAAAAAACTTCAAAAACAAATCTGTCCTTTACTAATCCCACTCCATCGCACAAGAAACAAATTTTTGTGCCTGGGAAAGAAAATAATGTCTACTGCTGGAATACGGATTACGTCTGTGTGATTAAATTGACCCAGGAAGAGGTAAACTGTATGCCCAAACAAAATATGTAAGAACATAAAAAGAACGGTATGTTGGATTTTTTGAAGATGTTACCTTCCGCAAAAAGGCCTGACATTAGCCGGAACGACGTGGTGTTGGATAATCGTCTGAAGCAGATGCGAACGTGTTATTATTCCTTGCAGCACCGGCAACTACTTTCACTATCTCCTTTTGCTGGGACGAGCAAAGCAAGACCGTAAACAGGAAAGTAGCTAAGCGTATAAATTACGAGACCTCGTTATTGCTTCATGTAACGTCTCTAAGTGATACAGACAGCTATCATGAACTCATCACTGGTACAGAACCAAAGGTAGTTTTGCGACAGATACGAATACCCCGCACACTGCAACCTGTCCAGAATAACCACAGCAAAATAAGACTTTTACAGATGATATCGCAGTATAACAAAATCTGCAATTATGTTCAGAAATCTCATCCAAACACTACAGACATTTTACGAAGCAGAGAACTCTGCAGTCATTAGAGACTTATTTTTTGGATTTCAGAAATATAGTGACACAAATGTAAATAATGAGAGATGTAAATAAACTCTTTCCAAGTCTCAGTGTTTCAGAAAAGTAAACAAACGAATTGAATAGAATGACGGATAAATTTACCAAACTTGAATAATGCACTAAATAAACTCTAAACGATCACAAAACTACAAAGAAAAACCGAAAATTATTGTGAAAATGAAATACAAAATAAACATATGGCATAGGAAAACAAAATCAATTAATGGGCTAATAATTACTACACTGAATTGTTGCTTCAACAGTTAAATGAGAGTCAAAATTCTTACTTTACTGTTACCTAATAACCGTGAATATGTGGACATTGCTTGCTAGAAATTGTTATGTTTCGTTATGGAATGCTTTACGAAGCTAGCAACTATTGGTGGCGTAAGAAAAGTAACGATTACTATGAAATCCCGCAAACTAATATTCCCATCAGTAAATTTAAGTTTGTGGAACTCTCAAAGATACAGCAGTAATGACATTATATCACAACAACCACATTTTCTTGGAATAATTTGTAACGAGTCTTTAAACTCGGTTATTGACTTCTAACAACAGAGTCTTGTAATTCCGAAACACGCCCTCTGCACCAAACTCCAGTTGTTCAATTTATCGTCGATGATTATGATTGAAATGTTAGTATTTTTCGTCTACTACCAAGACCATAAGATCTGAATGAAACCTTATCTTCGGACACAGAATAATGACGTGCAAACCAAGTACAAAAAAAGGTAATACTTAAGTCTTTTATCACAATTAATATACAGAAACTGATGTCGTTACGACTCTGCGACACCCCATGTTCTGTTATCTTTCCAGTAAACGCAAGGCTTTTCCTTGAGCTAACTCCTACAACAAATGAGTAATCGGAAAATTGAGTGATATATTATTCAACTAGTGTCAATATACAGTGACAGTGAAACTTCATTGTTACTGTCTTATAATCTCGGACAAATTATTATTCTCTCTTTGGTCTCAAAATAGTTCGAACAACCGGTATATAGACTGCCAGCAAGCAAATTACTTAAGTGCACTACCACGCGTACAAGTAATTTGCTTTCTATCAATGTGCAAAACGGTGCAGCAAAAGCGACCAGACTTTTTGACTGTATCCAATCATTATAATCGTGTACAACATTGGATGTCACCGAGCGTGGTGATTGAGCGGTTAACACTCAGGCCTCGCATTCGGGAGGACACCGGTTCAAATCCCCGTCCGGGCATCCAGATTTGGGGTTTCCATGGTTTCCCCAAATCACTCCAGGCGAATGCTGGGATGCTTCCTTCAAAAGGCCATGGCCGAATTTCTTCCAGTTCCTCGTCCCCAGGCCCATACCGCATTTAATGACATCAAAGTAGATGAGGTATAAAGCCAGAAGTAAAAAAAAAAAAGGATGTAAAATGTGGGTTGCACAGAATATCAGCTGTCACGTATCACGTTAGGAATGTAATTAAAACATTGTATCGCTAAAGACACCACAACTAGAGGCGAAACGCGTTCAAAAATAACAAAAATTCCAGCAATTATTAAATAATAATTTCTTATTCTGTATATTAAATTTAAGTACCTTTTCCAATTTTTTATTCTCATTATTCAAAATTTTATTAGAAATTCACTGTCACCTGATGACCCGCCAGTGTGGCTCAGTGCGCACACTGGATCTTGGAGGTACAACGGGGCCGGGCACGAGTCCAGGTCTCCCGTGTAACGGCCGTCCTGAGTGCAGTTTTAAGCAGCCATCAAGGCCAATGTTGGGACCGTCTCCGTTCTGCGCCTCATAAACTGCACTTTTTACAAACAAAAATACACTTAGCACACAGAGAACACAGTTACACATTTCGCAGACAGGCAGCAACACTTTAGTTCCTCCATTGGTACGTACACGACCTGGCAACAGATATAAAACGCTTGGCATGCAGCTGTAAAATCAAAGCTCCAAACTCGACCACGCCAACGATGAGTAATACTCATTAAAGGCAGCCGACCTCCAGTGTAGGGAAAATGCGGTCAAGAATAGAAGAGTCATTTTCACCAACTAAAAGTACAATTTCATCGGAAAATCGTATCGCCCTGGCTCCTTCACCTTCAACATTTCCCTCACACTTTTTTTTTTTTTATTTTTTAAAATTTGCTTCATTACTTCCCTTTCATTCATGTTTGATACAAACAGAGACCCTGCCTCATATTCTATGTAGGTTCTCAACCTTTTTTGCCCTGCTACCCCTTTTTCAAAAAAAAAAAAAAAAAAAAAAAAACCTACCCATCTTCTTGTAATAAATAATGTAACCCATAGTACTGCAATCTGTTTGGCTCGTAAAGCACTTTTCAAAACAGTAATTCGATTGTACCCCTCTTAGGTGAAGTGTTGAATATCGAATATATAAAAACAATGACAGACTTCTAAAATTATTTTAATAAAATATATTAGCAATATTGATGTATTGTTCACAGTTTGATTAAAAAATACGTATTATGAAATAAAACATTATCAATTAGAGGACTGAGCTATTTTTTCTATATTTGATGCATTAGTTGTCACCCGAAAACTTAAATCACTGTGTTCTACTACTGACGATCTGTTTCTTCTCTTACCTAATAAACTGCTGAATTTGCTAAATCTCTTTTGACTACAAATGACCATGGGAATGCAATTAATTTTTTTTTTTTTTTGCTGCATCACTTAAAGCCGGATATAATATCGGAAATCAGGGGGCGGCAGGTGTGCTCAACGCCCCTAAATTTGCCTTGTACCAGAAACGCCCCCTGTCGTCTCTTCAACTTCCACCGGTGGGCAGTTCTTTATAACCTTCTGTTCTATTTGCAGCTTTTTTATATCATGTCTCTCGAATATTTCATTATGTTTTGAGATGTAATCTGTTAATCTCAAAATACCCAGTACAAGGCAACTATTACTTTATCTGCTTCATATATTCTAATCTACGTCTTTCTCTACGATTCTTCCGGTCGGCTGTTCTACTAATAAATTAACCACTTCAGCACATCTTAACATGTGACCCAACAGTCTGACTCTTCTATCAACTTCTTTAAAATACTAAACCTCTAGTTCGATGTTTCCCACATCCGGACTTGGAATAAAGAACAATGGAACGCCCTCAGCTAGGAGACGCGGCTTTCGGTCACCGGAAACCAGAGATAAGAACGCGCGGACGTGGCGGTGTGACTGGCGTCCGTGTTCGCATGTCTTATCGGAGAGCTGCTCAGCTCCAAGCTGATGGAAGCAACCTGTCCGTTTTTGTCTTTGGCAAACCGGTCGCGGATCGTTAAACGCCGTCCTCTGAATTATGAATAGCGAGCAGCCACGGCGTGTTAACTAAACAGGATCGATCTGCGTGGCACTGTGAACAGATAACCACATCCTACCAGGTATAATAAATATTCAGTTAGTTTTATAGTACTCGCCGCGTCTGGAAACGATAATGGAGGTATTAGATTCTATTTACAGGTTCAATGTTAAAGTATCGAAAGCCTTCAGTCAGTATCTGTAAATCAGACTTGGGTTCTACGTTTGCCGGGAGACATCAAGAGAACGGGTTTGCACCAAGCCTGATAAGACGAAAAGTTGTGTAGAATTAGACAAGAGCGAGAATATTGATAAATTACTGGAACGGCAGGAACAAAATACTTGCAGAAGAATTGGAACTAAACATAAATCAAAGCAAGACAATTGTCACGAAATTTAGCAAAAGTGATAACGATAACAGTAGATTAAATATACAAACAGGTTCACATCTAACAGAAGAAAAATAATTCTGTTATATTGAAGTAAAATTACTACTGATGACCAAAGCAAGAATGATATTAAAATCAGAATAACATTAGCAAAAAGAACATTTTTGAAAAAGAGAAATTCTTTAATCTGAAACGCTGACCTGGGACTCACGAAGAAGTTTCTAGAACTGTATGTATGGAACAATACTTCATGGAAGTGAAGCCTGAACTTTATTAATACGACAAAAAGGAAAATTGAGGCATTTGAAATGTGGTGCTATTGAAAGACGCTAATCATTAAATGGCTGGATAAAATACAAAACAAACGTGTTTTGACAATTATGGGCGAGAAAAAAAGTTTTTGGAAGAGACAGGGTGGTGTGCTAAATTTTAAGATTGATTAATTTGTTAGTAGAGAAACTATTCGAAAGAAGGTGGACAAAGATTAGAATATACTAATCAGTAATTCAACGGTTTGTTGAGATGAAGAGATTGAAGATTCCTTCAATCCAGTCATGAGACTGATGAGTAGTGACAAAAGACTGAACAGTGTAAAAATGAAATTTACCTACTTGTATTTACAAATTTGAAGCAAGAGAATTAATATTATAAAACAAATTGAATGATTACATATTTCTTTTTATTATCTTTGTCTTCCGTATGGAGCCGCGTTTATTTATTAAAAACTAACTTCTCAGCCATCGTGTTGTGACTTTCAACAAAGGACGTGGGTCCACTCGGAGAACCAAGATGACACAAATATCTACACTGATGACAGCTTTTGCTTGCTCCGAGGCTTCTCTTGACAAAAGTGGTACAGAATTTGAAATCAAGACATCATTCGCCGATCGACCCATCGATGGAGGTGATATAAAGATTCAGAATGCCTCTCTCTTGTTTGTGAAGACGCTGGTGATGGTCTCAACCCGACAGATTCTACTATGTTTACAAGTAGGAGTATCCTGAATCAGCCCTCTGCTGTAAAATGTTTATTTTTAGAATAATCTCCCTTTTATACAACACACACGGCGTAGTTTGTTTACAATTCGTCGACTTCTCTTTATAAGATGTTCGCTCAGTGTAGATCGACTCTTTCAACAGACCTGTCGGTCTAAAAATGAACGTTTGACCTCACCATCCCTGATATTTTACACGCGTCAGATAAGGAACAGATAATTCAGTTTTCGTACAGACACCTCAATATCTCTTTTATAGAGGCTAAGCTGATGTCCTTCGTGACAGCAAACGTAGGAAAAAAGAACACTTTTGCAGAGTACAAACTTTTATTTCACAGGTACATTATTGGTAGGGTGTTTGAGAATAAGTGCTATTTGTTCGCAATCATTAAATGAATTGTTATAGAGAGCATCTGCTTGTAATCGGCAAAGACAATACTCTCAGCTACATAGCCAACATGAGACGTTTTGACGGTTTGGTATTAGATTAAATACCTGTTTTCTACAAACTGTATGAACTAGAGCAGTGGTTTTCCTTAGTACCATTTCAAGAAAAAGCTTAAACTCGCGTATCCCTTGAAGGTGAAATGATTAAAAAAATGAAGCCAGACTTTCGAGATTTACTGAATTTTAATCCAATAACAAACTACACAAAAAAAAATCAAGAAACGTTCCGAAAGTATTATTATAACATTTATAATGATAACGAAAATCACAAATGTCTGTTTTAAGTTTAATGGGACAAATGTGCGCGCTTCTCTTTGCACAAATATGGGAAAATCTGGTTGCCGCTGCAAAGCTACATCATGCTAAGGGGTAATAAAAATGTTATTGTTTCATTGGTAAGGTGATGAAAGCCTTTTAGTTCAGCTCTGCAAAACAACTCTTGAGTCTGTTGTTGCATTGAATGTCTATTAGTTCCTCTTGGTCAGAGATGGGTAGATGGTCGGTAGAATGGTTTGCGGAAGAGTTGTTCATCCAGTTGCATGGCGGCGATATTTCTGAAAAATGGCTTCGTAACTCTGTCGAGAGATTTTGCAGGTGGCTCATAATGGATATTTTATATCTTCAATTCAAAGTCTAGGATGTCGTTTCAAAAAAAAAAAAAAAAAAAAAAAAAAAGTTTCACTTTCAGAAAAAGGTCATATTTTTCAATCAAAGATGACAAGAGGGACATTTTTTAATAGTTGCTCTAATTTTCTACCATAGAAAAAATGGTTGTTTCCTGGCCTCGAAGTCCTAAATTCAGATCATCAATATGGTGAAAATATATACAAGTAAGCCAATGTTTGTAGCCATAAAAAATCAATCAGCATTCCTCGTGATACCCTTGCTCGACCAACAAAAATTCTACTTCAAGTCAACTCAAACATTCTCGAAAGAACAATTTCCCTGGAGAGCCAGCGCACTTCAGTATGTAATAGCAGGGGTCTTGTTCATTACCAAGCTCACACACAAACAGAGTTTGATTGTCTTAAAATATATTTTGGCGATGGTAATATCTGCGTGATTTTTTTTTTTTCAATTATCGTAGTGATGATCGTAGCCTTGAGATTAGTGCTTACCCCTCGAAGCAACCTCACGTACCCCAGGGAGTACACATACCACTAATTGGAACCACTGAACTGGAGTATGGAAGTTTCAGCTGCAAACACAGCAGATGTTAACGTTCCATCTGGCTGTCAACCGCAGAAGAAGACTGAATAACAAATACCCAGCATAGTGGAAGTGAAACGCAAGTAACAGTTTTTGAGCGCTTAAGACAGGTGCAGTGAGGGATGGTGAAAGCCCCATTATATCAAACGCAGTTGGCTTTTTACACAAACAATGTCATAAAAGGAATTGCCGAATGGATCGCACGACGATACTATAAGGGTGTTCAGAATGCATGTTACATGATTTTCATGTACTGAATAAGTATCGGAGTTCACATGCAACTGGAAACAAAACCCAATATGTTAGTGAAATTCAGAAGTCTGTGATTGTGGTGGCGCACGTTAACTAGCAGTTTCTTGCTTGGTAAATAACATTTAAGATAAATCGACTTAGAAGTGATTGTAGGTGGGAATTAGGAACCGGGAGGTAAAGCAGAAATCAGGATTTCCAGACCAATGCATGATATTCTTTTGAGTGAGAAACCACTGTATGTCCTTCGGTTGGAATATTGAAAAAAAAGTCGCCTGTAGTGGTCATTAGTCATTTGGCAATTTTCGAGTTCGAGCAGGAAAAGCACTTAAGAGTTTCATTTTCACGAGACGACACACGCCCGTCATTCGCATTTTATTCAGATTTTCTTTGTCAAACAGAATCTGACTACCTGCTCCTCTGTAAATATATTTTTCTCTTTCGGATAATTGTGAAGATCAAAGTACATATATCAATTACACATTATTCAATTTAATTTAATTGCAATGGAACACAGGCTCCGGTGGCAATTTCCCTACACCCTCATCTTCCACCTATCTTGCACCCACCTACGTTTGCCCTCTACAAATTTTATCTTTAAATTCTCTCAACGTTTTCGGTAAATTATTCATCATTTCTCTTGGTAACTCATTCCAATCCCAGACACCTTTACCTAAAACAGAGAATCTTCCCACACTCTTGTGCCTGAAATCGAGTGCCAGCTTGTGGTCATGGTCATTTTTTCCCTTCCATGATAAATATCACAGATGTTTAGAACTTCTTAACAGCAAACGGAATGTGTTGTGCATTACATTACTTAATATGGAGAGTCCGTAATTAAATAGTGGTATGCTGTTATGTAAAGGGCGCTAATGACCCCGTCGTCGACGCGCCCTAAAACCCTAATAACAACAACAACAACAACTGTTATGTAAATAACATATTAATATTATGTATGTTTGGACGACACGGGAATTATTTTGGCAATTAGAAGCATATGAAATGCTTGTGTACAATCTATTGCTATGAAATATAGTATTAGACTTACGTTAGAGCATGGTTTTTACACATTTTTTTGAATTATTTATCGCCTATCAAAAAGAAGAGTTCTGGTAAAAAAAAAAAGAATAAATAAACTGCGTTTACGGTATAAAATCCATAATCTAAACCATTGATTCCCAAAGTGGTCCAGGTGGACCCCCAGGGGTCCACGGGAGACTCAACGGGGGTCTATGTTGGCGTGATCAAAAAATGGGGGTTCACGATTCGATAGCGGGGGTCCACGAAAATTTATCTGGTTTCGACAGTAAAGAACTTCGGTACTAAAAAAATGTAGGTTTCACTTCACCTATCTATGTAGGCAGATAATATTTTAAGAAGCTCAGCGACTATTACTTATAAAAACTTGTTTATTCCGTTTGCACGTCTAAACAAGCGTTCTTGTAAAAACTTGTATATTCTGTTTGCACGTGGACTGTGGAGAATTGCGGAAAAGTTTTTGATAGAGTTTCCTTCGTCATATCTCGTCGAGAAAGGTTTTTAACAAACCTTTTAACAAAAAAAAGGAGCAGATTGAATATTACAGAACGGGGGGATTTGCGGTTATTCCTAACAAACCTGAAGCCAAATATTGATAATTTGCTGTCAATCCATCAATTACATCCCTCCCATTAAAATTATGTCTATTTTTTAATTGCCATTGTAGAAGTTACGTTATTAATGTTTAATTTTAATTATATTGTGTCAGAATGTTATAACAAGTAATAGTGTAATAAATTACAAATTTATTCAAATAAATATATACAATACAAGAAAATATACTATTTTGCTTTTTAGTTTTACCACTCCGAATAGGGAGCTTTCTAAAAAAAAAAATAGTGAGAATTAATTGGTTTTCTCGTGCTGGGAGTTGTTTTTTGACAACCACTCTTAGCACAATCAATTAATTAATTAACCAGTCGATTTATCACTTCTTTTTCGAAATCTATTAATAGGTACGTGGTTGGAACTCAGCCGCAACGCAAATTTTCATAGTTAGATCTTCACATTTGACAAAAATATGAAGATCTAACTACGTTGGGAATATGGTAGAAATGTAGCTTCAGGGGGTCCGCCCAGAACCAGCAAAATTTTGAAAGTGGGTCTATGAGAAAAATAAGTTTGGGTACCTCTGATCTAAACCATCCAAGAATTCGCAAATTGGACACTAAAATTTTGCGTAAACTGAAGTTATGAAAACTTGCGTTATCGCGTTCACAGTATACTGCCGTGCAAGAAGAAACTTGTCGAAAATGTAGAAAGCTGTTTTACACGAGTTTGAAGAAAGACTGAAACATCGAATTAAAATTCTGCACGGATTCAATCCTTATGCGCAATGCAAAAACATTGTATTCAACTATACAAAGCAGAAGCTACACATGTGAAATAGGAATGACAACACATTAACCGCTGGTAGACTTAAGATTCAACAGGTAAAAACTTGACTAAAAACTTGACTGGTAACTTACTGGTTACACAAGAAGTTGTTAGTTTTGATGGGAGGATTATCTAACTCCAAAGAAGGTGACTATAGTACAAAGTCAGCGCTTGTAAACAGGTTTCGCAAGAGCAGTTTTTTTTTTTTTTTTTTTTTTTGCTAGCCTCTTCCCAGAAATTACTGCTGTCGTCACAAGCTGAAAGACGTCAGAGTATCAGAGTATTAGTTTCTCTCTGAACAGGACTCTGCGTAGCATGTCCTGTTCTCTGAGCTGGTGTCATATTTGAATGGGGTTCAAGATATTAGGCTATACGATACGAATGAAAGGTGGAGATGCCTTTCATTCGGAAATTTCCCCAAAACTCAGACGAGAGAAGTAATAATTACTCTTCCCTTCAGATGCTTACAGTACATTCAGTCTGTTACTAACATATGTACAACAGTAAAGGTTATTACAATGCCCACGATTCATGACGCTGGACAAACTTTTCTAGTAATGAAAATACTAAACACATTAATACCGTCCTCAAAAAGCTACTTACATTTCACGAACATTAATGAAAACTGCACTGATATATGCTTATAAATTTGTATATGGAGCAGTAATCACAGCCAATCACTATCTGCAACAAGTATTCCGTTATTTGCAAGTTGTTTCTGCCACTACACATACCGAGCGTGGTGGTGTAACGGTTAGGGTTCTGGCCTCGCATTCGGGAGGACGGCGGTTTGAATCCCCGTCCGGGCATCCAGATTTGGGTTTTCCATGGTTTCCCAAATCACTCCAGGCAAATGCCGGGATGCTTCCTTCAAAAGGCCATGGCCGAATTCCTTTCCATTCCTTGCCCCCCCCCCCCATCCTTTCCCGTCTCTAAAGACCTCGCTGTTAAGAGACGTTAAGCAGTTAAAAAAAATCTGGCACTACACAATTCAGAGAAGCGAGCAATTAAGACCATGTTCCAGATCTGAACTGGTGATCTGTCACAATAAACTAACTACATTCAAACTTCTGGAAGATCATGATATATATTTGGAATGCTCAGACCAAAGTAGTCATATGGACTATAACGACTGTAATCTCATTCACAATCTACACACACTTGGTCGTTAAAAATTGTTAACATTAATGTGTTACCTGAAGACATAAGTTCATTGTCTTGATACAAACAAGCTTCATTTGATTTAAAGTGCAATGCTGTGGATGAAGTTTTGTATTATAGTAAGTTATCTCATTACCATAGTGCCATAATGCGCAGAGTGTGGGTAGCATCCCTCCTCGTTGGACGGAGCAAATGAGACATAATGACGGTGTCCTGCATCTGACACAGGGTTGGCTGATTCGTGCCTCAGTTGTGGAAGGAATTTTCGTCATTCGAATCTCGGCCAACAGGATAGAAGAGGTAGCGATGCCAGGTTCCTAATCAACAGATTGTGTACATAATGTCTGTACTATACTGTACAAAACCTCTGCGCAGTGCATGTTGACCAAGGACAACAGGCCATAAGGAAAAGTTGATGATGATTCGTCCAACGAAAGGAGATTTTGCACTTGTTATCCATTTCCCTTACTTCCCACGTTTCTTTCCAAAGAACAGCTTCGAATGAGGCGGAATTCTACATCTACATATATACTCTGCAATTCACAAAATTGTGGGTGGCAGAGAGTGCTCAGCACAAAAGCTAATCTCTTTGCTGTGCATTCCAATCCCTAATGGTACGAGGGAAAAAGGAATTCTATAAGAATCAGTCCGGCACCTTATTTCTCTAATTTTATCTTTCCTGTCCTTCCGACTCAAATAGGTTGGTGGAAGAAGTATTTCACTACACTCAAAAGTGAAAGTGGGAGTACGCATGTTTACCAATAAGTTTAAACGAAACGTGTGTCGTCTATCTACCAGAGACTCCCAACCTAGTCTACTAATCAGTTCTGTGACGCTTTCATAAGGACTGTAGCAAGCGGTCACGAATCTAGCGGCTCTTCTCTGTACTTTCTCTATACTGTAACGAGCCGCGCTGTCGCCACGTTACAAGGTGCATTTTTTATTATATATGTAATAATATAAGAGTAATTTACATAAATCTTGGGCGACCACGTGAATAGATTTTTGTTGTAATTTTATAAAGTACGCAAGATTCCAAGTGAGGACTGTAATGAAATGGTGAACTTATACAGTGTATCGTAGCAAAGCGAATATTCAAGAATTATTGAGCTATGTAGGCTTGAAGCTAATCTTGGTGTTCCCGAGCCTTGGCGACAAAAAGTCGCGGATTTGGGATTTGCCAGACCACACACCACTGCTCCCTGGGGATGGGTCACTCACCGAGCGGGAAAAGCCTGCCGTCCGAAACCCGAATGTTCTCTCGCCCGGCGAACTTAGCCGAATATGTCCGACCTCTGTTGGATTCTTTGGCCAAATCACATATCGAGGATATCACGTGACATTAGGTGCCGACCTGAAGGTCCAATCAAAATGAGCGTATAACTCAAAATCCTGGGAATTTTTGTTGTATGTGAGCTTCGAGACTACAAATGGGCGGAGCAAGAAGTTTCCTCGTGGACCGAAGAGCGAGGAGCTGAGATTCTAGATTCTAACTTCGATCGCACCAGTCTGAGGTTGACTTGGAAAGTTGACTTCTTTCGCTAACCGCAGCTTGCCTTGCTGGAGCAAGGTTATCACCGCAACACAGCCGGTAATGCGATGATGCGCATTGCCAGACCAGAGATGCCTATAGCCGACTTGTGAGATAATCTCACATATCGTGGGTCCGCTACACTCATCACAGACATCAGACGCAGAACTACAATGGTAATTGATTACGACCAAGCCATGTGATTGTGCATTCCGTGAAACAGAACCCGTAAGCGACTTTGAGAGGATAGGTCCATGTTCTCACTTTGTAATTGTAAAAACCCCTGAGCTAGCGGCATAATTTGCCAGAACTAGTTATTTTCGAATGATATATTGTTCATTCTGGCGCCCATGATTTTCTTTTTAACTGTAAAGTCACAGTATTATGATGCCTTTGTCTGAGGTAGTCATAACTTGTATTTTTCATTGTTTCCAGTTGTCATTATTTCTTGCATTTTGATTCTGAGATATTTAAAAGTAAATATACAATTGTTTGCTTGCCATGACGGCTAATTGTAACTCTGAGCGTTGCTTTTATGATTTTGCCAATTTGTGTTAATGTTAACGGTAAATTCGCTCAGACTTGTAATCGCCAGTGATAAGAAAATAAATGTCATATTGTGACATTTTTCCTAAATTCCAACTAACGTCGAGATTCTTGCAAATTAATAAATTTTCACTCCTTCATAAAATTAAAATTAAAAATCCACAATTATTAATCATAAGGTATGAAAGATAATTGTAATGTGGTTTGCCCACAAGGCATCCACCACAAA